>CAWUDS030002416.1:0-44238 GCA_963859935.3 Lathyrus sativus | reverse complement strand
AGCCTATAAAGTAGTCTATTATGTGCGGCTGTGTTTACTTTGACTGAGTATTGAAAAACATAAACTTTATTATTTCTCAGTTAATGGTTTTAGTTGGATTATAGATTTCAATCCGATTTCGTCCATGTAAACCCACTAATAACTGAAAATTGTGGTTTGTGGATCCGTAAACCCATTTCGAACCGAACCGCTCTTACATTTTCTACCGGTTAAAACGGATTTCGGTCGGTTATGGATTTTCTGTCCAACCCTAGTGTGATCTAACTTAGGACACACATGATTTACAAAATTCTATATTTACAAGTGTAAACAAATATCTAATTCTATATAAAAATGCAGGTCATTAAGAATGGTTGGTGACACTGTTATTACTGGTAGTGATGATTGGACAGCAAGAATATGGTCTGTTTCACGAGGAACATGTGATGCTGTCCTAGCATGCCATGCAGGGCCAGTATTATGTGTTGAATACTCTTCGTTAGATAGAGGAATAATAACAGGTTTGTATAACCATTTTTTGGCTGTGGTGTCATTTGATCATCCTTATTTTGTCAGCTCTTGAAGAGAGTTGTTCGAAGAGTATTTCTTTGTTGTGTTTTAACTTGCTTATGTGTTAAATTTCCATTGCAGGGTCAACCGATGGCCTGCTGCGGTTTTGGGAAAATGATGATGGTATGGCATCCTCATTAATGTTAAAAGTTATTTTGATTCCTGGCATTTAGCTTGTTTTTCTTTTTTGTTGTAAGTATAGGCTATTTAATGTCAATTTGACCAAGAAACACCAATATGTTGAAGAGTATCCTTTATTGTAGCTTAACCTGCAGTTATTCATATGATTACACCTATCATTGTAAAATACTATCACAGGACTGTTAGTCCACATGTATAGTGGCTTTTGATCTTGCAAATTCAAAGAAGCATTTCTCTAAGAAATACGTAGGCTGTGTGTCACATGCAATAATGTTCCAGAGATCATGTTATGTCCACAGTTCCGCAGTGCAATGTCAAAAGGAATTTAGATCACCTAGTAACATTGTACTCGTTGATTTTGCAGGAGGTATAAGGTGTGCAAAAAATGTAACAATTCACAACGCCGCCATATTATCTATCAATGCTGGGGAGCACTGGTTAGGTATCGGTGCGGCTGATAATTCTCTTTCTCTCTTTCATCGGCCCCAAGAGAGACTTGGTAGTTTTTCTGGCCCCGGGTCAAAGATGGCTGGTTGGCAGCTGTACAGAACACCACAAAAAACAGTTGCTATGGTATGCGATTTTTTTGAAGTTAACAAATTAAATATACTTCAATCTCTCTATGAAACCATTCCCGCAGTAGTGACAATTTATATGACTCCTTAAAATTTATTGCTGATTATTTTAATTGCCATCAGTTACTTGAGAACACGTTTTTTCTAGACATAAGTGGTTGGGGAATGTTATTGTATGCATATTTAATTCTTTCTCTTTATTATCATCGGTGGCTGACTTTGCCTGTTTTCTGATATTCAGGTAAGGTGCATTGCTTCAGACCTAGAGAGGAAAAGGATATGCAGTGGTGGTCGCAATGGGCTTCTAAGACTATGGGATGCAACCATCAATATTTGAGCCTGAATGAAAATATATGAATGTTCATGTTTGTATTGTAACATTGTTGTTTTAGTGAAACGCAAGGCATACATTGAAGGGTGTGTTCTCTTCACTATTTTTGTTTATTTATCGGTGAAGTACTGAATATGCAAGATATCTCAGACGAATCTAGCCTGGAACCCAGGTTTGGCTGTGATAATCTCTGCCGCAACGTCTTTAAACTGTGGTTAGAGGTTCCTGTATCCTGAGTGTACATAAGAACAATTTTTTTGTTAGTGTGGATAAATTTAGTTAGTTGTGCAGAACTAATCCCAATTGATTTTGCAATGAACCTTATGGTTACTTTGTTCAAATCAAGATTCTTGTTATGCTTATTAAATTTGGAAATTATTAAACAAACCACTGATTAACCACGGCAAAGCTTTTTGACAAATTGATTAATATTCGCCACTCTGGTTTTTTTAATATTGTTTGTTTTGCTTGCCCGTGGATTGAATTTTTATTGTTAGCACTAATCAGTTCGAATTAGTGGGTGATAATGAGAAATCACTAACCCTAGATGAGAGTATGTGATAGAAAAATGAACATGTGCTGATTTTCGACATTGTAAATGTTGGGCAAAATAAGTTAGCAAGTTTTTTTTTATTTATATTATTTTAAAAAGAAAGCAAAACAAACTTGATTCATAAGACTGAAGTGGTCAACTCCTTCAAAATGGCGAATCTTGTGTTCTCTGCCAAATCAATGGCTGCCTACTTGCGTCGAAAACAACCTGTTATGGGTGATGATCCTAATCATCATAAGGTGGGTCAAATTGCACTAGGGGAGATGGGTAATCCAAGCAATCCTTATTAATTGAGGGAGACAGACATTCGTTTTTAACTACCTTCAATTGTCGTCGTGGTCTAAGAATTTTGAGTTAGTACTTTAGATCTAGAGTGATATTATGAGTAACTTTAAAATCAAATGGAAGGTGCATTCCGTTAAAGTAAGCAATTGTAAGGTAAAATACCAATTCATTTTTTAAATGATTTATTAAGAACAACTAAGTCATATTTATACAACATTCAATACAAAAGTTTGTGCAATCTCGGTATTATAAGAGTCGGTCAGTCTCGACCACACAAAGGTGTCAATTGTCATCAAGTCCAACTATTAGTGTTTGTGAATTTACATGTGGCATCACTTAGACTAAGTTTCTAATGTCTTAAACGACTTAATTCTCTTGCACCTTAACTACAATTCTCTTTCACATTTTTCTTCATCACCTTCTAAACAACAAACATCTAAGGTGTTAAATTTTTTCATTAAATCTTCACATTCCTCCTTTAAATCCAAGTAAGTCTCATATTCTCCTTCAAAAATTTCATGCTCTTCAATATTTAATTTTATGTAAAATATATGAAATATATCCAATAGAACATGAGTATCTTATACCTAAAAAGATGAAAATTCACATGTTTAATAGAAGTTGTGAGTTGTTCTAATGTAGCATCCACATAAAATCTTATCAATACCTATTCGCCTCACTCTCTCAAATTCATTTGTAATGTGATGTTTGCATCTTCTTTGACATGAAACCATACATTCTGACATAAAACATAGTATTATGTTGATGCTCAATATTCATGACGCTTTTCTGAAATGATCACTTGATTGAACCAAGTTGTAGTTTCAACATGGTGTTGACAACATCTTTGGTTATACAGAGATCTCCTTTGTTATTTTGCACCATGTTTTTAAGTCTTCAAGTCTTCAATGAGCAGAGCCAATCTTAAAAAAAATACAAATATAAAACTAAATTTAAAACAATAACTTATACTTACTTACATAATAGATATAAACATTTATGAAATAATTACATGTTTGTTGTCGCATCCTAAATTCATGATTTGGTTGGTCTATGCAGCAATCAAGCAAAAACTATTTTCTTGTAGAGAGACAAGCATGTTTGATTAATATATTCAACAAAATTAGGGATATCAACACATTATAACTCAAAATGTTTCACATACTCAATCACACAATTAGAATACATGATTTCACTCTACAAATTCATCATTGATTCTTGTCTCTTTGGATCAATAAGCCATTTGCATTTTTTCCTATTTTTAAAAATGTAAAATATACATAACAAGTTAACCGATGTTAGGAAAACAACTCTAATGACTCATTGTCATATGAGATATTTTGTATTTATAAATAAATTTAGTGCAAATTATTTATTAATTGTGATTTTTTCATGGAATTAGTCATTTTTAACTATTATTATATATTATTTGATAAACTTGAAAGATGTAAAATTATAACTAAACGATAATGATTCCATGACAAAGTTAAAGGAAGCTAAAAAGGTAGAACAAAGCGATTTGGGAGAGTTCTAACCCAAAACAACATTTGGAGTTTAATTTCTGAATGAAAATACACTGTGTTCCGTTCATGCACGATGTGTTTTCCCACGTTCAAATAGTGTGTCTCATTATAATGCATTGCATTTAAGCGCCCCAAGTTTCATCGCAACACAACATGTTTTATGAAAATCAAGAAATTCATTTATCAATCACTATTCAAAATATAATATCTTGCATTATTATTTAATCAAAGACGAAAAGAGATACCAGGTCACTAGATTTAAAAAAAAAAAGAGATAGTGGAGAGAATAACATCATCAAAGGTGAAAAGAGAAGTCACTATTTAACTCAGTAGATGAGCTTTTTCTACCGGTCTTTTATGTGTAATTTATTTATGGTGAGATCATTAGATCGAACTCTAATTCTGTCGATTGAGTTGTTGTCGACAGGGATAATTTTTAGGTTTTGACAGGGGACAAGCATGAAGGCGAAGATGATTCACATGCTGATGTCTATGTGTTACATAGTGTAGTCGAAGTCAGTTCTAATATGTATTTTCGAAATGTTATGTCGAATTGGGCCTTGTGATTAAGGATCCAATTGTTTAGTTAGCTTGTAATGTAAGTTAGCTAGTTAGTTTATAAATATGCTAGTTCTCTCAGGTTGTTGAGAGGGGCCAATTGTGTTATTCATTTGTAAACCCTAAATGAGAAAGTCAATAGAAAACAGTTGTGCAAAATCCTATTCTCCTTCCTTCTTCTCTATTCTTTCTTCTCTCTCTCTCTCTCTCTCTCTCTCTCTCTCTCTCTCTCTCTCTCTCTCTCTCTCTCTCTCTCTCTCTCTCTCTCTCTCTCTCTCTCTCTCTCTCTCTCTCTCTCTCTCTCTCTCTCTCTCTCTCTTTGTTCTAACCGTTTCATTGTTCACCCAAAAAACTTCATTTCTTAATCAAGAATTTGTTAATTGGTATTGTTTATCACAACAAACTGGTGCGGTGAGTATGAAGAAGATGTCGTCAACAAAGTTTAAAATTAAGAAGTTCACTGGAGTTAATGATTTCGGTTTATGGTGCTTGAAGATGCGAGCCCTTCTTGTTCAACAGGGTTTGCTAGAAGCGTTAAAGGGAGGAGATGCCATGGATGCTGCATTGACGGAGAAGGATAAGACAACCATGATCGAGAAAGCCCACAGTGCAATTGTTCTGAATCTTGGTGATAAGGCTCTCAAGAAGGTTTTGAAGGAGAAAACGACAACTAGTGTTTGGTTGAAACTCGAAGGATTGTATATGACAAAGTCATTGGTGAATAATTTGTACTTGAAGCAAGATTTGTATTCATTCAAGATGAATGAATATAAAACGTTGATAAAGCAGCTGGATACGTTCAACAAGTTGGTTCTTGATCTTGAAAATATTGATGTTACCATCAGGGACGAAGATCAAGCGTTGTTATTGTTGTGTTCTTTACCTAAGGCGCATGCTCACTTCAAAGAAATCCTCTTGTATGGAAGAGAGTCCCCGACCTTTAAAGAAGTTCAAGCAACCTTGTATTCAAAGGATTTGAACGAAAGAAAGGAGCAGAAACCATCATCATCAGTTGACGAAGGGGTGTCCGTGAAGGGGAAATCCTCGAAGAGATATGATAGGTTTGGGAAGAAGAAACATAGAACTCATCAGAAGTCTTGTGATGGTGATATTTCTGGTATTAAGTGTTATCACGATAAGAAGGAAGGTCACACAAGAAAGGTATGTCATAAGCGCTTGAATAATCATGGAGGTAAGGACAATGGTAATGCAACTATTGTGCAAGATGATTATGAATCATCTAATGTCCTTGTGATGTTGAGTAGCAACTCTTGCAAAGAGTAAATTATGGATTCAAGATGTACTTGGCATATGACTCCAAACAAGAATGTGTTTGAAGAATTATGTGATCAAGATGGTGGATCATTGCTGTTGGGAAATAATAAAGCTTGCAAGATTGCAGGTATTGGATCTGTGAGATTTAAGCTCCATGATGAGTCAATAAGGCTATTGACTGGTGTTAGGTATGTACCCGATCTTAAGAGGAATTTGATTTCTCTTGGTGAATTCGATAAGAAATGATATGTCTTCAAAGGAAAGCAAGGTATCCTAAAAGTCATGAAGGGGTTAAAGGAAGTCTTGAGAGGCGTGAAGAAACAAGGCTTGTATACCCTTGAGACTAAGGTTGGAAATGGGTTAGCAGATTTTGCACCCACGAAACTAGTGTCGAAGACAGAATTATGGCACATGAGATTGGGCCACGTCAGCGAAAGAGGCATGGTCGAACTGGAGAAACAGAACCTGCTAGGTGGTGACAAAGTCAAGAAGTTAGAGTTTTGTGAACCTTGTGTATTTGGAAAATCTTGTAGGGTGAAGTTTAACAAAGGTAAACAAAGAACAAATGGATCCCTTGATTACATTCATGCTGATAATTGGGGGCCTGCAAGGAATCCTTCACATTCAGGTGCAAGGTATTTTCTATCCATAGTTGATGACTATTCTATAAAATTATGGATATTCATTCATAATACTAAGGATGAAACTTTTGAGAATTTCAAAAGTTGGAAGGTTTTGGTCGAAACTCAAACCGACAGAAAGGTTAAGAGGTTGCGAATCGACAATGGCCTTGAATTTTACAATGAAGCTTTCGAAAGTTATTGTGTCGAGTTTGGGATTGTAAAGCATAAGAATGTAGTAGGTACTCCTCAACAAAATGGCTTAGCTGAGAGATTCGATCGAAAATCCTTGAAAGGGTTAGATGCATGTTGGTTAGTGCTGGATTGAAGAAGGTGTTTTGGGAGGATCCTGTTTCGGTAGCGGCTTATCTGATAAATAGATGTCCCTCAAATGCATTGGGGATGAAGACACCTGAAGAAGTTTGGTCAGGTCAACGACCAGATCTCGACAAACTGAGAGTATTTGGCTGTTTAGCATATGCTCACATTAGGCATGACAAGGTCGAACCTAGAGCTCTGAGATGCATGTTCCTTGGATATCCTGAGGGAGTCAAAGGCTATAGACTGTGGTGCCTAAAACCAGGTCACAGAAGATGTTTCACAAGTCCTGATATAGTTTTAAATGAAGTCGAGGTGGAGTTCAAGAAAACTGGTGATGCTGGTCGAAGTGCAGAAATATCTGAAGAGGAGCTGGAACAAGTAGAGATTCCTATTGAGGTGGAGCATAGTGATGCTGAAGTGCATAATCCATATGAAGTTGAAGAAGAAGAGCAAGATGCTGAAGATACTGAGGAAACTGTCGATGACTATCTACTGGAAAGAGATATGTCGAGAAGAGTCATCAAGCCACCTCAAAGACTTTGTTATGCAGATCTTATAGCTTTTGCCTTAATCTCTGCAAGTGAGGTACTTGAGGAAGAACCTAGAGACTACAAGGAAGCTATGGGAAGTCGAAACAAGACTGAATGGAGAAAAGCCATGGATGACGAGATGAAATCTCTTCATGATAATAAGACTTGGGAGTTGATTGAGAAACCTGCAGGAGCAAAATTAGTCAGTTATAAGTGGATTTTCAAGGTCAAGGAAGGAATTGAAGGAGTGATGTCGAAACGCTATAAGGTAAGGTTGGTTGCTAGGAGGTTCAGTCAGAAAGAAGGCTTCAACTTCAATGACGTGTTCACGCCTGTTGTAAAGCATAGATCCATTAGAATATTATTAGCCATGGTGGCGAAGTTCGACCTGGAACTTGAACAAATGGATGTGAAGAAAACCTTCTTGTATGGTGATCTAAATGAAACGATCCTAATCGGAAACCTGAAGGGTATGCAGAAAAAGATAAAGAAGATTATGTGTGCAAGCAGAATAGGTCTTTGTATGGCCTGAAACAATCTCCTCGGCAGTGGAACAAGAGATTATACAAGTTCATAGCACACATTAGTTTCACTAGGAGGTAGTTCGATCATTGTGTTTACTTCAGATTTTGACCTAGAAACTCACTTGTTATTTTATTGCTATACGTGGATGATATCCTCATAGCTAGAAATAGTGTCAAGGATGTAATGGAGGTGAAGGATGAACTCAATAAGGAGTTCGAAATGAAGGATCTAGGAGTTCCACCAGGATTCATGGAATTGATATCTGGAGAGATAAAAAGCAGTTGAAGTTATGCTTATCTCAAGAGACATACATGCAGACGTTCTCGATAAGTTTGGTATGTCGAATTCAAAGCCTGTTGTGACTCCGACAAATCCTCAATTTAAGCTCAGTACTACTCAAAGTCTGAGTACTGAAGCTGAAATAATCTATATGAGTAACATTTCATATGTTAGTATAGTAGGTTCTTTGATGTATTCTATGGTTTGTACGAGGCCAGACATAGCGTACGGAGTGAGCCTTGTAAGCAGTACATGGCTAATCCTGGAAAGGCGCACTGGCCAACTTTAAAGTGGATTCTTAAGTACATAAATAAGTCTCTGAGTCAAGTCCTGATTTATGGTGGAGCCTGTGGTGATGATAACAAAGTCGAAATCAAAGGATTTGTCGACTCTGATTATGCAGGTTATATGGAATCTAGAAAATCTATTTCTGGATATGTGTTCACTATGTTCGACATGACAATTAGTTGGGAAGCGACGCTTCTGAAGGTTGCTGCCTTATCAAACACTTAAACAAAACATATTTCCCCCACTAAAGCTATGAAAGAAGCATTGTGGCTTAAAGGTTTTGCAAAGGAGCTGAAACTTCAAGGTCGAGTTATCACTGTTAAATGTGATAGTCAAAGTGCAATACACCTGTCGAAGAATTCAACCTATCATGAGCGAACCAAGCACATCGATGTAAGGATGCACTTCGTCAGGTTGATAATCGAGCGTGGATAAGTCTAAGTGATGAAGGTTTTGACGAATGACAATGCTGCTGATATGATCACCAAGACATTACTGAGCTGCAAGTTTTTCCACTATATGCAGTTGATAAAGTTGCATGATGAAAGCTAGAATATTCCCTGGTAATGTAGAGTTTGTTCAAAGGTGGAGAATTTTGAGATTATTGGGTCAAACTCTAGTTCTGTCGACTGGGTTGTTGTCGACAGGGATAACTTTTAGGTTTCGACAAGGGTGAAATTCTGGCCAGCAGATCACAAATTTCCTAAGAGATGTCGAGACATTGATCTATGCTAAAAATTCAACAAGGATAGAACATAAACATTATGTTCTCTTAAAATCAAGAATACTCTGGACCTTCAAGGTCAAACTAGTTTCATGACAGATGTTTCAACATCTGTTAAATCATGTACTTCAGAGTATAGATACATACTGAATATAACATAACAAAATGATAATAAGACATGATATGATGACCCAGTTCGGTGCGAATCATCTACATCTGGGGGCTACCAAGCCAAGAATGAATTCACTATTAGCAGTATTAATTTAGAGCTAAATTCCCCCGTTTACAACTCATCATTTAATCACAACCCAGTACAATTGTATATAGAAATCACCATCTAGATAAGAGAACTCCATCTCAATTCCTTAATCACCTCAGTGAAATCTAACAGTTACAATCTCCAACAACTTCATCAGACTGTTCAATTGAAAGACATTCCTTCCAATACAATATTCAGTCAAGACTCTTGACTAACAATCAAGCACGAATTTGCTTAAAAGCTTCATCCAAAAAAAATAATCAATTCATTACCTACAGGTTTCTGAATCTGTAAAATTATGTCTGCCATAATGTATCAATTGATACAAAGGGTGGCTTACAACACAAGAAAGTACACGACTCTCAAAATCCTAAATCCTTATTTTCTACTTTTACAAAAGTCATAATAAGAATTCTTATTCTATCCTAGGTCTTGATCTTCCTTTTATAGTCTTAAGTTGTCCATGGGTTTCGAAATATCTATTTAATCTTCCATTGATTCATGTTCTGATTTCTCCTTAAATCTTGAACCAAATTAGTTACAAATCTGCTGCACCAGATCAGGATGTCGAGTCCATAATGCTAGGGCATCTTGACTGACATGTCTTCCTTCAGTAGATTTATTCTTGTTGGAACATGTAATACCCCAAATTTTACCCTTTGGTTAGTCGTTTCATTTTGCATTTTCACCCCATTCTGCATTGCATTGTAACTAATCGCTAACCAGTTTGCTCAGTCCATCAGTTTTGCAGGAAAAATCACACTGTGCGCAGTCTAAGTGGTGAAGGGAAAAATGGTCATTAAGTTGCAATTTGCTGATGATTGATGAAGCAGAGTTGTCATCAGAAATCCCTCGAATGATTAGGGTTCCTATCTCCGAGTCATGGAGCGTATTTGAGGAAGAGCTGAGTTTTATGACAATATTGACGTCACACGTCTCGTGACACATGACATTTTATTCAAGAGCCGAGATTCAGTCGTCAGATGGATTTCAGAAATACTGTTTGATTCCGGAACTATATGGAGCTGAATGTGTTGAGATATCAGTGGTTCGGGTTAAATCAGTATGAGAATATGCTTTGAGGAATTTATTTTGACAGACGCACGTTTTTCTGCTTTCCACTGGTCCACAATCAATTTTAAAGGAACAACGGAATTTTGGTGAGCGTTGGATTTATAATAAACATGTGTTGTTTTGATCATGACTTTTAGTCGAGCTGATTCAGGTTGCCAGTTTAAATAGTCGAGATGTGATTTGAATTTTCAATACGGAGGGCGGTTCGTTTTGTCGTTTACCTAAATCTCTCTGCTTATCCGTTCAAGGCTATATTCACCGTTAATATCAGATACGAATTAATTTACAAGATGATTTGTTTGAGCTCAGTTATGTCCGATTTAAATCGTGCAAAATGATTAATGGCCGAGTTCAAAGTTGGAAATCGGATAAATCTCATTTGAGGATTTAGTCAATTTGATTTATTTGGATGAGCTTAAACCGGAAGAGTTTAGCCATTTGAATTTAATCGAACAAGTTGGATTTATTAAGATGAGGTTATTCGCTCGAGTTATCGGATGAGTTATTCGGAGATTTTATCGGAGATTGGGATTAATCGGATGGATTGTTGCGAGAAATTCAAGTTAATAGAAAAGATAGAATTTTATTTATTCTATTATTTTTCATTACAATATTACAAAAGAATTACAATTACAATTTAAATGCCTAAAGTCTAAAATTCCTAAATTATCCTAAAAGGGTCTTCGAGGCCGATTCTTCGAGTCCCGACTTTTCACAACCTGCAAAGAAAATCAACAACAGAGCATAAATTTTTAATGGTTAGAAATTTGGTTTTTTCGTATCCGATACCCTTAGTTAAATTGATCATCGGGTACGTCGGGATGGTAACGGAATATTCCGCCGCCAACTCCCGACTTCACTTTCCGACCTCGAAAAACCCGACAATATCTGTTCAATTTTGTTTCCGAGAGAGAGGAAGTGATTTTAGAAGAAGTGCTTTTCAGAAAAAGTGCTTATTTAGAAAAATGATTTTTTCGGTTAGCCAAACAAGTCAGAAAAATCCAACGATCCAAGATCTGGATATCCAAACACCAAAATCTCACATCCAGTTCAACCAAACAAATTGATTTCCGGAGATTCATCTGGGTCAAAACAAATCCGCAAAAGCTCAGGGCGAATCATCAAATAATAACAGTTTTTCCAAAAAATCACAATCAGATCCAAATCATAATTAAATCCAAAATTGATTCCAGATCCTGTCAAGCACAATCGTGGATCCAAATATCAGAAAAATATCACCATAACAAATTAAATCCAAAAAGAATCACAATGAGCAAATCTCAGTTTTTCATTAAAAAAACGTAAAGCAGATCAAATCCGGTCCAACAAGAGTTTTGAGAAAGATTGGAAAGCATTGCTATAAGAGGATCAAAGAGGGACAACGGAAAACCCTAGAAAAACTCATCTATGGCCACCCTCACGAAGAACACCATCACCCAACGGACAACAACAAAACCCCACCCTCAGTTTCCATCATTGGCTGGATAAAGTGAAAATCAAAGGAACAAAACGCCAACATCAAACAATTATCATCATCACCGAGTCACAAAGTTAAACATCACCACTCACGATCTCGCCACAAACTGAGATCACAGCCTCAATTCTCCATCATCGACCGAAACCCTAACGGACGAAAATCATCCAACCGCGGCCGCAAACTCTACAAGAACAACACCGCAAGACCGAAGCCTAAGGATCATCACCATCAGAAAATCCATAACAGCAACCAACACGAAGCAACAATCCTCAGAAATATCATCATCACCGTCCTCGACAAAGAGCGGATAACATCATCATCAAACAAACCAAAGCACCCAAACGTAAGCCATCCGAAAAGGGTTTCATGTTTTTTGCTGTTTCCTTTAAGGTGAAGAAGAAAAATGGAAATGCATGGGAGAATAAAGAAGAGAAACATGGAGAACAGAGAGAGCGAAGAGGCCACAATGAGAGAGAACAAGAAGAAGAAAATTCTAGGAGCATCCAGATGAGACGGCCGCCGCAGCCATGAACAAATTAGGGTTTACCCATTTTGTTTTATTTTTCTTTTATTTATATTTTTTTCTGCTGTTTATGGCTAATTTTGTCCTATTATATTTTTTATTTATTTTAACTAGCTACTAACCTCGTCCGCTTACAATTAACACTAACTTTTTTTTATAAATAAAATTAACTTTTAAAATAAAATTAACCTTTTTTTATAATTAAACATTTTTTACTAAAACTTTTAAAATAATTACTAACATTTTTTAAACATTAGGATTAACTTTATTTTTACTACAAAAATTTTCTTAAAAAATATTTCTAACCTAATAAACCCTCTTTCTTTTGAAAAAAAAAATCTAATTTTCTCTAAATAAACAAAAATCTTTTTCTTAACTAAAATCTAACTTGTTTTCTTCTAATTTTAGGCTTAACTTTTTTTTTTATTCCAACTTTCTTCTAAATTGCACTTAAAACCCTAATGCTATCCTTATTCTTTTTCAATTTCTCGTTGTCCCGATTATCTCATCTGTCTAACTTTTACTTTCCTCCCTAACGTCATTCCTAACATTTTTTCATCCGTTTATGATCACTAACCTTTTATTTTTGTAATTATTTTTATGGTTGTAAATTATTTAACGATACTGTCGCTTCTATTTCCATTATCATCCACTCGTATTATTATTCCAACATCATTTTTCATTGTCCATTATTTCTTCGTTAATTCCCTTATGAAAGATTAGGTCTAACCATTTGACCGCCGTGTCAATAGTCCTCACCCTTGACTTTTTCAAACCCTAATCGCTTAGGCGTCTCGCCATGGACTAAATTACCCTTTAACCTAGCATTATGTTAAGGAGTCGTCGCACTCCGAATTAGGGCTCCTGCCGTGGAATACCTAGTTTACCCTATTCATTTCAATTCAATTTCAACGTAGAAATAGAGTCACCACACTCCACGTAAGCGCTTCCTTATGAACGCTTATTTCCCATTGAAACCTTGACCACAATCAAGAAGTTTCTCTTCCTCCCTTTCGAGGGGAACTACAATTACTCTGGTTCCATCCCCTACCTCGGATACGTAGGCACAAGATGCGAATCTTGGCGAGTAAACTTAGGACTAACCCTTAGGTCTTTATCTTTAACTTCTAACCCTTAGCATATACCCTCAAGCAAATAATTAAAGCAAAATAGTAAACTTTAAACAAAAGGTTGCTGTAGAGTACTACGAAAGTTTAGGGTGCTAATACCTTCCCTAAGCTTAACCAACCCCTTACCTAGATCTTTCCCTGCATTGTGTTTACGATGCAAAAATTAGGTTTTTCCTTTCTTTGACCTTTTCTTCGGATAAATTAAAGACCGGTTGTGAATCAAAGATTTCTGATTCAAATTAGTTAATAATTTGATATCCTATTCTCACTGCAACAGAACATCTTGTGTAACATCATATTTTACCAAAATTTGGTCAAATCATTTAGAGCTTTCAATCTCCCCCTTTTGACAAATTTTGGCTAAAACAAATTTTGCCCAATAAACCCAGGATGATACGGAGGGAGGGAGTAAAAGTTCCTAAAGTCATTTTAGTCGGATGACCTGTCTTCCTTATGTTGAAAGCTTTCATTGTTCCTGTACATGAGGAAGAAGATACACACAACTCCCCTCAAACCCAGAACCAATTTGTTTCCTCGGAGCAACCAAACACCAACCTGAATTATCCCTATGAGGATTCAAGGGAGAAACCTACAACTCCGAATAACTCAAAACACAAGACACAACTGTGTTCATAACTCAGATCACAAGACACAAAAAATGACTCAGAAAAGAAACTGAGACACTGACAAGATGTTAGAACATCTTATCCATCACCCATGCAAATATACTACAAAAATGGAGTTCACACTCAAAAGGATACCAGTTATATGTTGTAAAGACCAACACACAACCGACACAAACACACACCAATTCTCCCCCTTTTTAGCCAAAACATGGCAAAAGCAGCCAACACAGTTCCAGACCCACACGGTACTTACCTAAACTCGGATATAAGCCATGAAGACACGACAAAACAACACAATCTGAGAACCTAGAAGCAGCGACCCCCTTTAAATACCCAAGCAGTTACTCTAGGAATTAACGGTCCATAGAAGTTACCGAAGAAAAATTTAATGAAGACATAAATTAAGGTAGGTAACTTCAATATAAATTATACTATGCAACGCCCAACTAGGATTTGATTGTTTTAACATTAGGATAAACCATCCAAAGAACGCATGTTTCAAGAGACATGTTTAACACGCCTTCTCTAAGGCATGCTTTCCATTGTCCAAGGGACATCATCCAAATACACATTCTTGGAAATGATCACAAGTCCTAAACAATGTCCTGACATCTGGTCAGACTTTGTCTAGTCCTTTTCATGTCTTCAGAGGCATAGTCTCAGATCCTTCAGATAATCCCATCATGCTCTTCTCAACCAAAGGCTTACTAGGATGTTAAGATATTATGTCCAACATCTTCCAACAAGGACTCCCAAGAACCTTAACTTAATCTGCAGAGAAAAATAAATTCTCCTAGACAATATCTAATCTAATTTCTCAGGTCTCTCCTAAAAATTAAGAACACAGTTGATAAAATTTGGTATTCTTAACAGCCTAACCTATTATGCGGAGCTGACAATTCTATCAATATCAACACACCAAGATGTCAAGACATCTTTCTTGACATCACATCTCATATGAGTCACATGAACACCTTCATGCTCATGAGAGAAAGAAACAACACACGAACACCGATATTGCACCATAACCAATAGACTCTTGGATTGAGATTAACAATCACCATTGATCACTCTCCCCCTGAACACATCCACACACTATACAAGTCCATCTTAAACCTTACAGTCATAGACAACCTTGTTCTTGAGAGTAAATCCAATCAAGCCTAGAATGTTCATATTCCCTAAAGAGACAAACACATTCTCTTAACCCTTTGGTTAAATAAGATGTCATCCACACATGGAAGTCATCAAACCCCTTCACCAAGAGAAAAAGAAAAGCTCCTCAGCTTGCCTCCTTCTCAAGATTCAGTCTGATACACTCTCTTTAAGAGACACTTCTAGAAAAACCAACCATTTACACATAGATAATCAAACTCCAGAAAGTATTGATCATGCTTCATAATGAATAGATAGTTCACTTCTAATCCAACTGGTGAGAACTAAACTTTCCTTTCAAAAGAGATACACAACTAAATTGATGTCTCAAATACAAGTTAAAACATCATCCTCATCTGCTTTGGTTCTGGAGTCAACATCCATAATAATAACTCTCTACATGGTAATCCATACATTTCCTTTTGCAATAACCACAAGAGGATCCCAATATATCACAATTGCAGCAACTCATAGATCATAATAGGAGGCATAATACCACAGAGAGAAATAAACTCTCTCAAGCCTCAAGAAGCTTCATCACCGAAGCATAATGTTCAGACATCCTGTCTGACATTATAAAGTTAGCACCCATCCTTAAGCATCCATAGAGGAAATTCCCTCTGACAGATACCAATATGACTGAAAATAGGCATAAGATATAGATTGAGCAACAAAAACAGGCTTCTCTTTGAGGTCTGCTTCTCTTCTGCCCTTCAATCTTCTATCTTTCTTGCGTAGTCCACCACAAGACAAGATGCATAAGTACTAGCAAGCAATAGGCTTAGAGCACACTCAACATACACTTTCTTTCAAAGTAACCAATCAGAATATCTTTCACAAGGTTCTTGATTACGTGGGAACAATAACAGGACTGGAACTTTTAGTACTTACACCCCCTTACCCCAAACAGAACTTTGGAACACTCATATCAAAACACCTTAGATGAGGCTCCAAGAAGAAGATATGGAAACACCAAGCAATCATTAACTCCCTTGAGCTTTTTCCATTGCATGATTCACAAAGTTGAGATAGACTTTAGCACCAGCCATAGAGTTGGATAGAAACCACTACTAAGAAGATCAGCTAACAACAAGATGGTACAATTCCAATGCACACAAGTGCCTTCAGCTTTAATATACTGATGTTTAGTCCAATGTCAGAACATTTGATTTACATCAATGACTTGACTATCCAACTGATGAAACCACGCCTGCCTAGAAAAGTCTTGAAGATCTAAACCTTAGACTTCTAGAAATTATCCTACCTTGAGTGGCTTTTCCACCATAATAGAACAAGAGTTCCATGTTCTCATAGACTTGATCATGAAATCAAGTTTGAGTAAACAACCTTCACCCTGAACATAAGAAAGAAAAGCCACAACTAGACATTTGTAAGATGAACACACACCATGATGTCAGTCTGCTACAATCACAGTTTTCCAAGGAAATGATCCACATACGACCAGAGCCCCCGCTAGACTCAAACCAAGAGAAGTGATAGTCACGATTATTAACAAGATCACTCTTAAATAAAGTATTCAAGATGTCAGAGTGAATGTCATAGACATGTTTCCTTTACTTCCATGAGCATAAAAACTTGTTGAGATGTTTTCACAGCCCTTTAGCATAAGGTACACCATAAGATCCTTCAATGGAGTACAAGAAGCCTAGCTCCAGATCAAAAAGAAACTGGACTAAAGAAAACTCACCAAAGCAAATGATGTCTTGATCTTCATCTTCACCAACGTACATATACAAGACAAAACTCTTGGATAGAGGCTTCCTAGATAACATACCATGAGACTTTTCAAGAACAATTTGAAGAAGATTCTCAATACTATTGATAAACACACAATTTCTTATTCTCCATATCATATGTTGCATCTCTCCTTTTCCCGACAAGTTCACTCCTTGAAATAACAAGATTCTGCACACACACTCTTCAGAAGTGATGTTTCAACATCTGGTTGAACATCAGGTCCTTTTCCCAAGACAATGGATCTTGAGTTCTTGCATTGTTTGAAGCTGCACTTCAGGCGTGACACTTTTGACATCACCAGTCAAAAAGGATAATCAATTGAATATTTTCTAAGGCAACAAATAGTAATTGATTTTAAATACAGTTCTGTATTCTTTAGATTTGCATCCCTCTTTGGTATGACAATCTCATGTGTTACTTCAAGTAACCTTGAAGCATCCACTTCACCATCTACTTCTGACAAACACATTCAAAACTGCCTTTATGAGTGGACTCGAGAGACAACTCAATTATCTTTGGCAAATCATGACATACAGTGTTTATCAGATCCAATGATTATGAGTTGGATACACACGACCTCAACTCAACCTTTTTCCTCCTATTACCCTTCATGTTACCTGATTGAAACTATCTTCCAAGCAACATAGAAAAGTCCTTCAGAAGAATCTAGATCACAATGCTCTCTCTTGTCTAATACTCCTAACTAGAGGTAACAAGAACAACCATAGAGACTAACTCCATACCCAACATGCACCAGGTAAGATGTTATAACATCTTATAAGGTACCATACATAACAACAACATCATTATCAACATCAGCAGACAAATCTTTACAGAGCACTCAATCAACCATCAGTAATTGTCAGTCCAGATTCAGAAAATTATCCTTCTAGCTTCCAATCTCCTTGAGGACAACATAATGAATGATCTGATCACACAATGTCCTTCCTTGTTCAAAAGACCAGAAAATATCTTCCCTAGATCTCATCCAAAAACAGACAGGATGCCTGCTCTGATATCAATTGAAATTCCGGCAAGCAGATCATAGATGTTCTAAGAGATGTCGAGACATTGATCTCTGCTAAAAACTGAATAAGGATATAATAGAAACATTCAGTTTTTTTAAAAACAAGAACACTCTGAACCTTCAAGATCAAACCAGTGTCATGACAGATGTTTCAACATCTGCCAAAACATGTACTTCAGAGTATAGATAAAGACTAAATACAACATAACAAAATGACAATAACACATGATATGATGACCCAGTTCGGTGCAAATCACCTACATCTGGGGGCTACCAAGCCAAGAATGAATCCACTATTAGTAGTATTAATTTAGAGCTAATTTATAACTCATCACTTAATCACTACCCATTACAATTCTATTTAGAAATCACCATCTAGATAAGAAAACCCCATATCAATTCCTAAATCACCTCAGTGATATCTAACAATTACAATCTCCAGCAACTGTATCAGACTGTTCAATTGAAAGACATTCCTTTCAATACAATATTCAGTCAAGACTCTTGACTAACAATCAAGCATGGATTTTCTTAAAAGCTTCATCCAAAAACAATACACAATTCATTACCTACAGGTTTATGAATATGTAAAACTATGTCTACCACAATATATCAATCGATACAAAGGGTGACTTACAACCCAAGAAAGTACACGACTCTCAAAATCCTAAATCCTTATTTTCTACTTTTATAAAAGTCTTAATAAGAATTCTTATTCTACCTTAGGTCTTGGTCTTCCTTTTATAGTCTTCAGCTGTCCATGGGCTTCAAAATATCTGTTTAATCTTCCCTTGACCCATGTTTTGATTCCTCCTTAAATCTTGGACCAGATTAGTAACAAATCACATGCATCGGATCAGGATGTCGAGTCTATAATGCTAGGACATCTTGACTAGCATGTCTTCTTTCAACAAATTTCTTCTTGTTGAAACATCTTGTACAACATCATATTTTACCAAAATTTAGTCAAATCATTTAGAGCTTTCAAGGGGATAAGCATGAAGTAAAAAATGTTTCACATGTTGATGTCTACGTGTTACATATTGTAGTCGAATTTAGTTCTAATATGTATTTTCGAAATGTTATGTCGAATTGGACCTTGTGATTAATGATCCAATTGTTTAGTTAGCTTGTAATGTAAGTTAGCTAGTTAGTCTATAAATATGTTAGATCTCTCAGGTTGTTGAGAGAAGGCAATTGTGTTATTCATTTTTAGTCATTTGTAAACCCTAAATAAGAAAGTGAATAGAAAATAGTTGCCCAAAATCCTATTCTCCTTCTTTCTTCTCTATTATTCTCCCTCTCTCTCTCTCTCTCTCTCTCTCTCTCTCTCTCTCTCTCTCTCTCTCTCTCTCTCTCTCTCTCTCTCTCTCTCTCTCTCTCTCTCTCTCTCTCTCTCTCTCTCTCTCTCTCTCTCTCTCTCTCTCTCTCTCTCTCTGTACCAACCGTTTTATTGTTCATCCAAGAAACCCTGTTTCTCAATCAAGAATTTGTTCATTGGTATCATTTGTTACAACATTTATTATTTTAATCTCCTTTTTTTTATTTGAACAATGAGTAGCTAAACTCCTAATTGTTGAGAATGGATAACTGATACTTGAATAACCTTTTCCTACTAAATAACATTTCCTTTTGAATAATTACTACTCCATCCCTCTCAAAATAAGTTTCATACTTGATAAATGAAGAGAGCGAATATTAATTTTACCAAATTATCCTTATGAACTGCTGATGTATCCAAATTAACATTAATGCAAAGTTAGAAAACAATAAAATAAGATTATTAATTAGAGGGCACAATTTAAAGATAAAAATTAAAATTTCATTGGTAAGCTAATGTGACAAGTATTTTGGAACAAATGATTTTTTAAATGCGACACTTATTTTGGGACGGAGAGTATTTTGTTGTTTGTCTAGTATATGTTATTAATGCATTTTATTCTCCAGTAAACTCTAAGTTAATTGGAGGTTTACCTTGTGAAACAAGAGTGAAATAAGTAAAGACTTTGAACTCTAGTCAATCCCCACTTAGAGATGAAGGCGATACAACAAAAATCATATGTTTCTGATTAAAAACGCTTAAACTTAAATTATTATTGTTGACCAAATGACTCCAAACATAAGATGGGGGAAGAATTGTGTTATTTGAAATTATAAAGCAATTTATAAAAACTTTGGTCTTTAAAACAATTATATTAGATTTCATAAGAAAAACATAAATAAGAAAGCAGAAGAATAAAAAAAGACAAAGAAGAAGAGAGTACATATCGTAAATGAAATAAACAAAAAAAAAATAAAGAGATAAGAGATAGAGATAGTGCACTAGAGATTTATAATGGTGTATTCATATCCTAATTTGGCCACACACATTCATTCATCGAAGCATTTGCATCATAGTCCAGTCAATCATTCATTAATTCAATAAAATTTAAAATTCAGTCAACTTTCTTTCCATTTTAAAATATATAAAAATTCATTTAGTTGAGTTTCATACATTTTCACTGCCTCATGCATCTTTTTAAAGTAATTTAAGGTCATCATAATAAAATTATGGTTCTACAAGTAGACTGGTAAAAGTGATCTGACATTGTGCGTAAAATAAACGGGCAAAATATTTTGAGTATTGACTAGTATCAAATTATTTTACGAAACTACGTTGCGCATAGGTCGTGGTGGTGTGCTCGTTTAATTTTTTGGACCCCATTTGCGGTCGCATTTTTATCAGCCAGAGCTTGTTTATACAAATATTTTTTATTGCGATTTTGATAATTTCATATCCGTTTCATTAAACTTCATTACGCATAGATCATTTTGATGCGTCAGTTTTATTTTTCTAGTCATGCAGGCGTTCGATTTTATTCATTTTCAGTGTATTCCGGTCTCTTTTATTTGAAAAAAAGAAAATCAAACCAAAAATATCAACATATTACATTTTTTTAATTTTTATTCTAATCAGTTGCATACGAGGTCGGTTTGGGCATTAACATTTTTTTGAGAAGCCAAAAGGATTAATTAAAAATACTCACTAGCACAAGGCATGCTAGGAGAAAAGGAGAGTTCATACAACATGGCTTCTGCACCAGAACTAAAATTTACACAAAAAATATTCACCCTCAAATACTCCTTTCTACAAACAAACAAGCCCCCTCCTTCTCACTACAAACAAAACAAGTAGCCCCTAAACTACAAATATCAGGCATCATCAAGATTTCAATATAGGCTAGCACCCAAAAATAGCAAAAAAAGACAACAAGCAACTTCTAAATTGTCCCCTGTCAAGTTCTTCTTATGATATGATGGCCAATTCTTTCCAAAAATCACAGCAGCTACAAGAGCTATATCGACATAACAACTCTTAGGATTCAGCTGCTGCAACAGTCCACTTGATTGACTGCTCCACACCTCAAGGAAATGGAGAAGAAAAAGAAAGCTAAACAATCCTCTAAAGCACTTCACCGCTGCACAAATGGTCGGACTAACAGCTCACAAAGACCTCAAGAAACCCCTGCAAAGAGGAAAAAAATCAACCACCCAACACACGCGATAGGTACCTGCACCTCTCTGAACCAGAGCAAAGAGACAGATAACAACTTCCCCTGAACTACAACCAGAAGACAACCACAACGCCTAAAAACGGTTGGGCAACACACTCCCAAAAAATAGAGAAAAACTGAGGCCAAAGCTCGCATTCTGCATACACTCATGCAGATTTGTCAGCCAAAGTTCTAGTGGATAGCTAAACTCGGTCAATTTACTCTTTAACCAAAACCATGACAGTGTTTTGATACTGCCTAGAAACCTCCCTGCATTCATATCCTTATTCCTGAAAGTCTTATCATTCTGATATTTCTACACAGTCCAAATACATGTGAACCATACTTCTTTGATTGAATCAGCTTTCCCTTTACCACAATCTATTAAATAACAAAATTGTTTAAATATTTCTAAACCTGGGTTATGTAAGACAGTCGACACATTCAACCAACTTAGAATCGCACCCCAAATCTCGCTCGATTTTGGATATTCAAAGAATAAATGAGAGACAGTCTCATCATTTCCACATCCGAACAAACAATGCCTTTGCAGGTCATTCAAAATACCTCTTTTAGCAAGATTATCCTTAGTCGGGATTTTGTTTTGCCACAATCTCTAGGCCAATGTAGAAACCTTAAGCGAAATACTTTTATTCCATGCCTCTGCAAACCTTTTCCTTTCTTCCATCACACTATATTTTAAAATTAGTTTGTAAGTTTCTTTTATCGATAATTCTTTGTTACACCAAAGCCACTTGTCTTCCACATCGTCTCTGTATTTTATTCTTTGACCTTTACTAGTAATTTCCTCTTCACTCTTCCTTTCCTCTTCGTTAAGGTTTCGTTCCCACAAAATATTCAAGTTCACCCATTCAAAATTTATCTGCACCACTTCACATGCCAACGCCTCATTGTGCAGATCCAGCTTGAACATCTCCGAGAAAATGTTCTTCATAACTTGTCCCTCCAACCAATGATCACTCTAGAACCGCGATGTAGCTCCATTACCTATTTTCTTGCACATCCTTTCGAAAAACCAATACAATTTACATTCCCCAACCCTATTTTCTATCCTGTTTAGATCCTACCACCAGCTCGAACCAAATTTTTTCCCCACATCCTCTCTTTTGTTTAAGACACCATTTTTTAGTATGAAGCCTCCAAATCCATTTACCTAGCTAGTAATTCAATGTTAAGGGTTAAATTTTTTAAACCTATATATTAGCTATTTATAGAGATTTAGAAAATTGAGATGGGGACTTAATCAAGGAGGTGCCACTTGTTACACCTTTATTTCCTCCCTCTTGAATAATCCACCATTCCCACATCTCTCTCATAACCATATTCATGAGCCAATAACATTGATCACACAATCATCTCCATGCAAACAAAATAGGGAAGTCGCTCTCTTCATGAAAGAATAAGATACTCTCTCATTTTTCATAACAGTACCCTCTTCTTCACCAAATAATTCAATCACCATCACATAACCTCTTAACAGTACACACCAAACTCCAACTTCCATATTCCTTTCCAACCACACTATTCTTATTTCTTTTTGAGCTAATACAACACCATCTTTTCACTACTACACAAACACTATAAACCACCATAACCAAAGCAACATACTAACCATTCACACTTCCTCATATCCATTTCATAACAACTCACCATATAATTATAAACATACATTACTAACACTACTAGCATAACCATGTAAAACCACATAAACATGCATCTCCATTTCCACAAAAATATCGTGTTTTTACCTTCAACGCATAACAACAACGGCCGCAACTCCATGTCCGTTTCGAAAACAACCTTACAACACCACTTGCTAACACGTGCCCGTCGTCGTTCACACCGCAGTCTGTCGGAATCCATATTGAACGACACAACCGCATACTTCGCAACCGCTCAGGTACCGTCTCACCGGACCAACAACCTCGATTCCGCATCCACCACTGCCACCTGTGAAGCACGTATACTCCATTTTAACTAAAGTACCGATACTGGGTACGTATTGGGTACCAGTACGCGTACCGTACACGTACGGTATGCACTGCACCGAAATTTTTTATTTTTTTTAAAAGTTGGTACACCAACAGATACACATTTGGTACCACGTGACCACATTTTTTAACTTTTTTCACGTGACATAAAATTTTAGTTTTTTTTTACTGAATAAAAATTAGGTTAATTATTCACTCATTAAAAAGAAATAGGTTAAATCTAAAGAGGATTGTTAATTTAGTTTTTGTTCATACAAATCTCTCTCGAGAAAGAGTAAGGTTTACAACGAAGGAGCAACAAAAATGTTGGATATTGAAAAAAATGAATGAGATCTATTTGATGGAGCTGATATTCTTAAAGTTGTTAGTCATTTTCTCGATGAACCTGAACTAGAAGCCATTCTTTTCTTTTTAATGGTATTGGAGAGGAAAATGTAATATTCAACCATAACTTCATAATTTTATGATACTTTTTAATTATGATTTATTTATGTCATTGCAAAGATATTAATTATTTTTAAATAAATTATTTTTTAATATTAATATTTTGATGTTATTTAAACAATACAGTTTCTTTGTTATTTTTATAATTGTATTTAAAAAAATTACATTAAGGTACTTATACCATAGTTTTTCTAAAAATATCGTACTCCGTACTAGTACCCGTATCGAGTACCAGTACCTGTGTAACGCAGTCTGCCACCAAGGAACATAGAAGCAACCACATCGTAAACAAGAATAATGCCAAACATAAGAGAGATGTTAGAGGAAAGGAACACACCACTGTCATTGCTGACTGCCCGTCCCTTTTGTGTCGTCGATCAGTGCAGAACATGAGAGGGAAAGTGTTGTACGAAAAAAAAGTGTTTGGCTTCTTATAAAAGTAAGCATCGAGAGAGAGAGAGGGAAGAGTTTTCAGAATTGGTGTTGTTGTTGTTTTACTTGGTCATGTGGTGTTTCTTTTTTGTTTGTTAATAATAAAAACATGGCCACGTGTCCAGAATTAATTAGAGTTTTTAAAATTTAAAAACCATGCTCCCCCTCTCTCTTTCCAGTTGAGTGTATCGCCCCTTTTCCTTCTTGCTATTCTTTCATAATTTTTATTTTCCTTTTTTTATTTTATATGATTATTATTATTTATTAATATTAATTAAATTAAGGTTAATTGTTGAATTGGTCTTTAGGCCCATGTTTTTTACACCCTCACATTCATGTTTTGCACCCTTATTTGTCTTATTTCTTTTTATTATTATTTTATTTTTGATTTGATTAACCTAAATTAATAGTTAATTAATTGATTTTTTAATTGGTTAGTTGATTATTATTTAATTAATTGATATTTGTTGCTAAGTATTGATTTTTTTAGTTGATTAGTTTATTATCATTTAATTAATTGATGTTTGTTGTTAAGTGAATTTATTTGATTGATTGTTTATTTGATCTCAATGTGTGAAGTCGATCAATTGGATAGTTCATGTTTATGTCTATAAATCATGTAAATAATCATGCTCACTCTATTGCATTAACATCCCATTCAGTTTTTAAACCATTCTTTGGAACCATTCTACAAATTAAATCAAATTGAATGTATCGTGAGTGCTTGACCCAACGTCGAGTATCTCTTCTTCTTAATCTAAATTCTTTTATAAATAACTTCAAACACTAGATCCAACGTCAAATTTTTTCAAACTCTTTTCGTAATAAGTACTTTTATTGAAAAAAGATTGGGGTGGAAGTAATTTTCTTCTTCTTTCTCGAACGTTCATATGATGGTCGCATTTAGCTTACCTTTTGAACATTCATCAATCATTTCAAAAAACTCTTAAATAAATGAATCAAGTTAATTATTTCATGTATGAAAAAGGATTAGGACGAAAGTAATTTTCTCCTCTTCTCCTCGAGTATTTGTGCGATGGGTGCACTTAGCATACTGCTCAAGTACTTGTCGCCCGTTGAAGAAATATGACTTGATTCGTCACAAAAATTTCATAAATAATCCGATTGAAAAAGGATTAGGGTGGAAGTAATTTTCTCCTCCTTTTCCCGAGTGTTCATGTGATAGCCGCACTTAGCCTACCGTTTGAATATTCGTCAATCACTAAAAAATATCCAGACATATCAAACTTGTTTTTGCCCTTGTGCAACTTTGAAAACTTTTTCAGAAACAAGTATGCTTTATCCATATCAACGTGAAACAAACAAAGGCTTCAACCTCCAAGAGTGAGCAACAAACAAAGGTTAAACCATTCTATATGTCTAAAGGATTGCTCCTTTAAAGCAACTAACAAATAGTTCTTTTTCTACAAAGAAATACGTAGCCTTAAGTTCTCTATCGCACCGGGAGATACGCAGGAGTATTTTGAAATCTTGTCAGACACAATAATAAAAAACCAAAAACCCTCTCTTTTATTTTTGTCGCTATACAAGTAGGAAATCGCGAGTAAACATCACACTAACACTCATTCGCATAACTAACTACATGGGCCCCGTTGAGATAACGGATGTGAGGGATGTTAATACCTTCCCCTTGCATAACCGACTCCCGAACCCGATCTGGGTGCAACGACCATTTCCCTTATCTTTTGCGGCTTTTATTCAATATTTTTTCATTCCATTTGAATAAATAAAGATCGGTAGCGACTCTGGCGTTTATTCATAATGTGTGACACACTCAGGTGCTTTTTCGCGCCGCGACAGGTTTGACTAAAAATCACACTTGACCTTTTACAGGATCAACCCACAAATCTTCAACAACAAAAAAAAATAGAGATTTTACTCTCACTTACCTTAAGAACCAACAAATAAAACTTGAAGAAAAGCTTAACTCAGGAAACAACAAATAGATATTTTACAGGGACTTACCTCAAAAACTTTCAAATGTAGCTTTTACACGGGCTCAACTCATGAACCTTCAAACAAGCTTTTATCATGCATAGCTTACAATATTTAAATCCTTTATAAACAATACTATACAAGAGAATTACACTCTTGAATGCAACATATTAAGTACAACACTAGTTACAACATAAATCACATAAGGGCTTTTCAATTTTTCAGCACTACGACAATTCGCGTGAAAACCCAATTAAAAAAGTGAAAGAATAATAGACAGGTTTCTATTAAAAAAATCTAGTGTAAAAGGAAATGAGGATAAGTCTCCTTTGTATGAAAAAATAATTCTTAAAAAAAGAAAATGATCCATGGAACAAATTAAATGATTTAATCTATTAACACATATTTTAATAGATTAAAACACCTAAAATGAAAACAAACCTAATTAATAAAAGGAAACCCTAAAAAATATATGAGTTAATCAATTAATAGTTTTTCTAATCGGTTAGTAGGTCTTTCTCCTTTCTTTATTTGGTTATCAAATTTCTTAATCAATTAGACAGTGAGTTAATTTTCCTAATTGATTATAAACACTTCTAAATCAATTTGTATTGATAGGTTTTAAGAAGTTTAAATAAAAATATAAGATGTTTGAAAATATTTTTCTTGTATGTGTGATTATCTTAGCACTTCAAAACTTATTATTGATTTTTACAATTTAAACTTATCAATCTAAGACGCTAAGCATGTGACCAAACAAATTTTCATACTTTCTCTGTTTCAGACTTCAGATCCTTTGTTTAATTTAACAATTTACTATCACTTCAAATTAATATTTAAATTATCTGACTAATGAGACTTGAAGTATCTTTTTGATCAGATACCATTACCACGAGCTTATTGGACAGTTGCAATCAACTCCTAATTTGTCACTTGTCATAGAGAACACTTGAAATGAGCTACCAACATCCAAAAAGTCAGTTGACTTATGGAGTTATCATATTTAAAAGTTGTCATTAGTTGTCATCATCAAAACCAACTGACGAATATACCTGCACAATACATAGATCCACATTCTTTTCCTTTTGATAATGACAACACATCTCTCAGAAAGTGTTAAATATAATTCATTGTGTAAACAGATTTGATTTGATATGATTAGATATCATATGATTAGATTAGATTTGATATCATATGATTAGATTTGATATCATATGATTAATTTGATATGATATGATTAGATATCATATGATTAGATTTGATTTAGAATATTTTGGGCCTTTTATGTTTTGGGCTAGTGTAAACCTAAAACTATAAATAGGGTGTTTTGCTTTGTATTCTACATCACAACAGAACAGATTTCACAGTTGCAGTTAGCAAGTGAAAGTTCAATAAGAAATCCCACAGTTGTGGGTAACACATTCTCTCCAAATACTTCTTCTCTCATTTTTCTCTTTCTTGTTTGTTATTCTTCTTCTCTTTTGTTGTTCTTGATAATTACTTGTTATTACCATCATTATCATATTGTGGGTTTGTTCATCAATCTTGAGATCAAGATTGAAGGGAATTCTTCATAGGGTGTGAGGTGAATTTCCAACATCTGGTATCAGAGCTCCGGTTGAAAGATTCAAGGAAGGAAGATAGTGATGGCGATGAATTATCCGAACGGCAACTTTCCGGCGACCCTGCCAATTCTCAAGAAAGACAATTATGAGAATTGGTGCAAGCAGATTAAGGTGATCTTCTGTTATCAAGATCTTTGGGATCTTGTGAAAGATGGAGTAACATCGCTTGGGGAGAACGCAACGGAGGCGGAAAAGGCTGCGCACAAAGAATTGAAGAAGAAGGATTATAAAGCACTCTTTATAATTCATCAGTGTGTCGATCCTGATAACTTTGAAAAGGTTAGTGATGTTGATTCAGCAAAAGAAGCATGGGAAATTCTTGAAAAGTCGTTTGGAGGCGCAGAGAAGGTGAAAGAGGTGAGGTTACAAACTCACAAGAGAACTTATGAGTTGCTTCAGATGGAAGACAACGAAAGCATTACAGATTTCTTCACCAGAGTTACAAGGTTGGTGAATCAAATCAAAGTATGTGGAGAAACGCTGACGACGAAAGCAGTTGTCTCAAAGATTTTGAGATCGTTGGCTCCAAAATTCGACCACGTGGTAGTTGCCATAGAAGAGTCGAAAGATCTGTCAGTGTTGACGAAGGCTTCAACTTCAATGACGTGTTCACGCCTGTTGTAAAGCATAGATCCATTAGAATATTATTAGCCATGGTGGCGAAGTTCGACCTGGAACTTGAACAAATGGATGTGAAGAAAACCTTCTTGTATGGTGATCTAAATGAAACGATCCTAATCGGAAACCTGAAGGGTATGCAGAAAAAGATAAAGAAGATTATGTGTGCAAGCAGAATAGGTCTTTGTATGGCCTGAAACAATCTCCTCGGCAGTGGAACAAGAGATTATACAAGTTCATAGCACACATTAGTTTCACTAGGAGGTAGTTCGATCATTGTGTTTACTTCAGATTTTGACCTAGAAACTCACTTGTTATTTTATTGCTATACGTGGATGATATCCTCATAGCTAGAAATAGTGTCAAGGATGTAATGGAGGTGAAGGATGAACTCAATAAGGAGTTCGAAATGAAGGATCTAGGAGTTCCACCAGGATTCATGGAATTGATATCTGGAGAGATAAAAAGCAGTTGAAGTTATGCTTATCTCAAGAGACATACATGCAGACGTTCTCGATAAGTTTGGTATGTCGAATTCAAAGCCTGTTGTGACTCCGACAAATCCTCAATTTAAGCTCAGTACTACTCAAAGTCCGAGTACTGAAGCTGAAATAATCTATATGAGTAACATTTCATATGTTAGTATAGTAGGTTCTTTGATGTATTCTATGGTTTGTACGAGGCCAGACATAGCGTACGGAGTGAGCCTTGTAAGCAGTACATGGCTAATCCTGGAAAGGCGCACTGGCCAACTTTAAAGTGGATTCTTAAGTACATAAATAAGTCTCTGAGTCAAGTCCTGATTTATGGTGGAGCCTGTGGTGATGATAACAAAGTCGAAATCAAAGGATTTGTCGACTCTGATTATGCAGGTTATATGGAATCTAGAAAATCTATTTCTGGATATGTGTTCACTATGTTCGACATGACAATTAGTTGGGAAGCGACGCTTCTGAAGGTTGCTGCCTTATCAAACACTTAAACAAAACATATTTCCCCCACTAAAGCTATGAAAGAAGCATTGTGGCTTAAAGGTTTTGCAAAGGAGCTGAAACTTCAAGGTCGAGTTATCACTGTTAAATGTGATAGTCAAAGTGCAATACACCTGTCGAAGAATTCAACCTATCATGAGCGAACCAAGCACATCGATGTAAGGATGCACTTCGTCAGGTTGATAATCGAGCGTGGATAAGTCTAAGTGATGAAGGTTTTGACAAATGACAATGCTGCTGATATGATCACCAAGACATTACTGAGCTGCAAGTTTTTCCACTATATGCAGTTGATAAAGTTGCATGATGAAAGCTAGAATATTCCCTGGTAATGTAGAGTTTGTTCAAAGGTGGAGAATTTTGAGATTATTGGGTCAAACTCTAGTTCTGTCGACTGGGTTGTTGTCGACAGGGATAACTTTTAGGTTTCGACAAGGGTGAAATTCTGGCCAGCAGATCACAAATTTCCTAAGAGATGTCGAGACATTGATCTATGCTAAAAATTCAACAAGGATAGAACATAAACATTATGTTCTCTTAAAATCAAGAATACTCTGGACCTTCAAGGTCAAACTAGTTTCATGACAGATGTTTCAACATCTGTTAAATCATGTACTTCAGAGTATAGATACATACTGAATATAACATAACAAAATGATAATAAGACATGATATGATGACCCAGTTCGGTGCGAATCATCTACATCTGGGGGCTACCAAGCCAAGAATGAATTCACTATTAGCAGTATTAATTTAGAGCTAAATTCCCCCGTTTACAACTCATCATTTAATCACAACCCAGTACAATTGTATATAGAAATCACCATCTAGATAAGAGAACTCCATCTCAATTCCTTAATCACCTCAGTGAAATCTAACAGTTACAATCTCCAACAACTTCATCAGACTGTTCAATTGAAAGACATTCCTTCCAATACAATATTCAGTCAAGACTCTTGACTAACAATCAAGCACGAATTTGCTTAAAAGCTTCATCCAAAAAAAATAATCAATTCATTACCTACAGGTTTCTGAATCTGTAAAATTATGTCTGCCATAATGTATCAATTGATACAAAGGGTGGCTTACAACACAAGAAAGTACACGACTCTCAAAATCCTAAATCCTTATTTTCTACTTTTACAAAAGTCATAATAAGAATTCTTATTCTATCCTAGGTCTTGATCTTCCTTTTATAGTCTTAAGTTGTCCATGGGTTTCGAAATATCTATTTAATCTTCCATTGATTCATGTTCTGATTTCTCCTTAAATCTTGAACCAAATTAGTTACAAATCTGCTGCACCAGATCAGGATGTCGAGTCCATAATGCTAGGGCATCTTGACTGACATGTCTTCCTTCAGTAGATTTATTCTTGTTGGAACATGTAATACCCCAAATTTTACCCTTTGGTTAGTCGTTTCATTTTGCATTTTCACCCCATTCTGCATTGCATTGTAACTAATCGCTAACCAGTTTGCTCAGTCCATCAGTTTTGCAGGAAAAATCACACTGTGCGCAGTCTAAGTGGTGAAGGGAAAAATGGTCATTAAGTTGCAATTTGCTGATGATTGATGAAGCAGAGTTGTCATCAGAAATCCCTCGAATGATTAGGGTTCCTATCTCCGAGTCATGGAGCGTATTTGAGGAAGAGCTGAGTTTTATGACAATATTGACGTCACACGTCTCGTGACACATGACATTTTATTCAAGAGCCGAGATTCAGTCGTCAGATGGATTTCAGAAATACTGTTTGATTCCGGAACTATATGGAGCTGAATGTGTTGAGATATCAGTGGTTCGGGTTAAATCAGTATGAGAATATGCTTTGAGGAATTTATTTTGACAGACGCACGTTTTTCTGCTTTCCACTGGTCCACAATCAATTTTAAAGGAACAACGGAATTTTGGTGAGCGTTGGATTTATAATAAACATGTGTTGTTTTGATCATGACTTTTAGTCGAGCTGATTCAGGTTGCCAGTTTAAATAGTCGAGATGTGATTTGAATTTTCAATACGGAGGGCGGTTCGTTTTGTCGTTTACCTAAATCTCTCTGCTTATCCGTTCAAGGCTATATTCACCGTTAATATCAGATACGAATTAATTTACAAGATGATTTGTTTGAGCTCAGTTATGTCCGATTTAAATCGTGCAAAATGATTAATGGCCGAGTTCAAAGTTGGAAATCGGATAAATCTCATTTGAGGATTTAGTCAATTTGATTTATTTGGATGAGCTTAAACCGGAAGAGTTTAGCCATTTGAATTTAATCGAACAAGTTGGATTTATTAAGATGAGGTTATTCGCTCGAGTTATCGGATGAGTTATTCGGAGATTTTATCGGAGATTGGGATTAATCGGATGGATTGTTGCGAGAAATTCAAGTTAATAGAAAAGATAGAATTTTATTTATTCTATTATTTTTCATTACAATATTACAAAAGAATTACAATTACAATTTAAATGCCTAAAGTCTAAAATTCCTAAATTATCCTAAAAGGGTCTTCGAGGCCGATTCTTCGAGTCCCGACTTTTCACAACCTGCAAAGAAAATCAACAACAGAGCATAAATTTTTAATGGTTAGAAATTTGGTTTTTTCGTATCCGATACCCTTAGTTAAATTGATCATCGGGTACGTCGGGATGGTAACGGAATATTCCGCCGCCAACTCCCGACTTCACTTTCCGACCTCGAAAAACCCGACAATATCTGTTCAATTTTGTTTCCGAGAGAGAGGAAGTGATTTTAGAAGAAGTGCTTTTCAGAAAAAGTGCTTATTTAGAAAAATGATTTTTTCGGTTAGCCAAACAAGTCAGAAAAATCCAACGATCCAAGATCTGGATATCCAAACACCAAAATCTCACATCCAGTTCAACCAAACAAATTGATTTCCGGAGATTCATCTGGGTCAAAACAAATCCGCAAAAGCTCAGGGCGAATCATCAAATAATAACAGTTTTTCCAAAAAATCACAATCAGATCCAAATCATAATTAAATCCAAAATTGATTCCAGATCCTGTCAAGCACAATCGTGGATCCAAATATCAGAAAAATATCACCATAACAAATTAAATCCAAAAAGAATCACAATGAGCAAATCTCAGTTTTTCATTAAAAAAACGTAAAGCAGATCAAATCCGGTCCAACAAGAGTTTTGAGAAAGATTGGAAAGCATTGCTATAAGAGGATCAAAGAGGGACAACGGAAAACCCTAGAAAAACTCATCTATGGCCACCCTCACGAAGAACACCATCACCCAACGGACAACAACAAAACCCCACCCTCAGTTTCCATCATTGGCTGGATAAAGTGAAAATCAAAGGAACAAAACGCCAACATCAAACAATTATCATCATCACCGAGTCACAAAGTTAAACATCACCACTCACGATCTCGCCACAAACTGAGATCACAGCCTCAATTCTCCATCATCGACCGAAACCCTAACGGACGAAAATCATCCAACCGCGGCCGCAAACTCTACAAGAACAACACCGCAAGACCGAAGCCTAAGGATCATCACCATCAGAAAATCCATAACAGCAACCAACACGAAGCAACAATCCTCAGAAATATCATCATCACCGTCCTCGACAAAGAGCGGATAACATCATCATCAAACAAACCAAAGCACCCAAACGTAAGCCATCCGAAAAGGGTTTCATGTTTTTTGCTGTTTCCTTTAAGGTGAAGAAGAAAAATGGAAATGCATGGGAGAAGAAAGAAGAGAAACATGGAGAACAGAGAGAGCGAAGAGGCCACAATGAGAGAGAACAAGAAGAAGAAAATTCTAGGAGCATCCAGATGAGACGGCCGCCGCAGCCATGAACAAATTAGGGTTTACCCATTTTGTTTTATTTTTCTTTTATTTATATTTTTTTCTGCTGTTTATGGCTAATTTTGTCCTATTATATTTTTTATTTATTTTAACTAGCTACTAACCTCGTCCGCTTACAATTAACACTAACTTTTTTTTATAAATAAAATTAACTTTTAAAATAAAATTAACCTTTTTTTATAATTAAACATTTTTTACTAAAACTTTTAAAATAATTACTAACATTTTTTAAACATTAGGATTAACTTTATTTTTACTACAAAAATTTTCTTAAAAAATATTTCTAACCTAATAAACCCTCTTTCTTTTGAAAAAAAAAATCTAATTTTCTCTAAATAAACAAAAATCTTTTTCTTAACTAAAATCTAACTTGTTTTCTTCTAATTTTAGGCTTAACTTTTTTTTTTATTCCAACTTTCTTCTAAATTGCACTTAAAACCCTAATGCTATCCTTATTCTTTTTCAATTTCTCGTTGTCCCGATTATCTCATCTGTCTAACTTTTACTTTCCTCCCTAACGTCATTCCTAACATTTTTTCATCCGTTTATGATCACTAACCTTTTATTTTTGTAATTATTTTTATGGTTGTAAATTATTTAACGATACTGTCGCTTCTATTTCCATTATCATCCACTCGTATTATTATTCCAACATCATTTTTCATTGTCCATTATTTCTTCGTTAATTCCCTTATGAAAGATTAGGTCTAACCATTTGACCGCCGTGTCAATAGTCCTCACCCTTGACTTTTTCAAACCCTAATCGCTTAGGCGTCTCGCCATGGACTAAATTACCCTTTAACCTAGCATTATGTTAAGGAGTCGTCGCACTCCGAATTAGGGCTCCTGCCGTGGAATACCTAGTTTACCCTATTCATTTCAATTCAATTTCAACGTAGAAATAGAGTCACCACACTCCACGTAAGCGCTTCCTTATGAACGCTTATTTCCCATTGAAACCTTGACCACAATCAAGAAGTTTCTCTTCCTCCCTTTCGAGGGGAACTACAATTACTCTGGTTCCATCCCCTACCTCGGATACGTAGGCACAAGATGCGAATCTTGGCGAGTAAACTTAGGACTAACCCTTAGGTCTTTATCTTTAACTTCTAACCCTTAGCATATACCCTCAAGCAAATAATTAAAGCAAAATAGTAAACTTTAAACAAAAGGTTGCTGTAGAGTACTACGAAAGTTTAGGGTGCTAATACCTTCCCTAAGCTTAACCAACCCCTTACCTAGATCTTTCCCTGCATTGTGTTTACGATGCAAAAATTAGGTTTTTCCTTTCTTTGACCTTTTCTTCGGATAAATTAAAGACCGGTTGTGAATCAAAGATTTCTGATTCAAATTAGTTAATAATTTGATATCCTATTCTCACTGCAACAGAACATCTTGTGTAACATCATATTTTACCAAAATTTGGTCAAATCATTTAGAGCTTTCAATCTCCCCCTTTTGACAAATTTTGGCTAAAACAAATTTTGCCCAATAAACCCAGGATGATACGGAGGGAGGGAGTAAAAGTTCCTAAAGTCATTTTAGTCGGATGACCTGTCTTCCTTATGTTGAAAGCTTTCATTGTTCCTGTACATGAGGAAGAAGATACACACAACTCCCCTCAAACCCAGAACCAATTTGTTTCCTCGGAGCAACCAAACACCAACCTGAATTATCCCTATGAGGATTCAAGGGAGAAACCTACAACTCCGAATAACTCAAAACACAAGACACAACTGTGTTCATAACTCAGATCACAAGACACAAAAAATGACTCAGAAAAGAAACTGAGACACTGACAAGATGTTAGAACATCTTATCCATCACCCATGCAAATATACTACAAAAATGGAGTTCACACTCAAAAGGATACCAGTTATATGTTGTAAAGACCAACACACAACCGACACAAACACACACCAATTCTCCCCCTTTTTAGCCAAAACATGGCAAAAGCAGCCAACACAGTTCCAGACCCACACGGTACTTACCTAAACTCGGATATAAGCCATGAAGACACGACAAAACAACACAATCTGAGAACCTAGAAGCAGCGACCCCCTTTAAATATCCAAGCAGTTACTCTAGGAATTAACGGTCCATAGAAGTTACCGAAGAAAAATTTAATGAAGACATAAATTAAGGTAGGTAACTTCAATATAAATTATACTATGCAACGCCCAACTAGGATTTGATTGTTTTAACATTAGGATAAACCATCCAAAGAACGCATGTTTCAAGAGACATGTTTAACACGCCTTCTCTAAGGCATGCTTTCCATTGTCCAAGGGACATCATCCAAATACACATTCTTGGAAATGATCACAAGTCCTAAACAATGTCCTGACATCTGGTCAGACTTTGTCTAGTCCTTTTCATGTCTTCAGAGGCATAGTCTCAGATCCTTCAGATAATCCCATCATGCTCTTCTCAACCAAAGGCTTACTAGGATGTTAAGATATTATGTCCAACATCTTCCAACAAGGACTCCCAAGAACCTTAACTTAATCTGCAGAGAAAAATAAATTCTCCTAGACAATATCTAATCTAATTTCTCAGGTCTCTCCTAAAAATTAAGAACACAGTTGATAAAATTTGGTATTCTTAACAGCCTAACCTATTATGCGGAGCTGACAATTCTATCAATATCAACACACCAAGATGTCAAGACATCTTTCTTGACATCACATCTCATATGAGTCACATGAACACCTTCATGCTCATGAGAGAAAGAAACAACACACGAACACCGATATTGCACCATAACCAATAGACTCTTGGATTGAGATTAACAATCACCATTGATCACTCTCCCCCTGAACACATCCACACACTATACAAGTCCATCTTAAACCTTACAGTCATAGACAACCTTGTTCTTGAGAGTAAATCCAATCAAGCCTAGAATGTTCATATTCCCTAAAGAGACAAACACATTCTCTTAACCCTTTGGTTAAATAAGATGTCATCCACACATGGAAGTCATCAAACCCCTTCACCAAGAGAAAAAGAAAAGCTCCTCAGCTTGCCTCCTTCTCAAGATTCAGTCTGATACACTCTCTTTAAGAGACACTTCTAGAAAAACCAACCATTTACACATAGATAATCAAACTCCAGAAAGTATTGATCATGCTTCATAATGAATAGATAGTTCACTTCTAATCCAACTGGTGAGAACTAAACTTTCCTTTCAAAAGAGATACACAACTAAATTGATGTCTCAAATACAAGTTAAAACATCATCCTCATCTGCTTTGGTTCTGGAGTCAACATCCATAATAATAACTCTCTACATGGTAATCCATACACTTCCTTTTGCAATAACCACAAGAGGATCCCAATATATCACAATTGCAGCAACTCATAGATCATAATAGGAGGCATAATACCACAGAGAGAAATAAACTCTCTCAAGCCTCAAGAAGCTTCATCACCGAAGCATAATGTTCAGACATCCTGTCTGACATTATAAAGTTAGCACCCATCCTTAAGCATCCATAGAGGAAATTCCCTCTGACAGATACCAATATGACTGAAAATAGGCATAAGATATAGATTGAGCAACAAAAACAGGCTTCTCTTTGAGGTCTGCTTCTCTTCTGCCCTTCAATCTTCTATCTTTCTTGCGTAGTCCACCACAAGACAAGATGCATAAGTACTAGCAAGCAATAGGCTTAGAGCACACTCAACATACACTTTCTTTCAAAGTAACCAATCAGAATATCTTTCACAAGGTTCTTGATTACGTGGGAACAATAACAGGACTGGAACTTTTAGTACTTACACCCCCTTACCCCAAACAGAACTTTGGAACACTCATATCAAAACACCTTAGATGAGGCTCCAAGAAGAAGATATGGAAACACCAAGCAATCATTAACTCCCTTGAGCTTTTTCCATTGCATGATTCACAAAGTTGAGATAGACTTTAGCACCAGCCATAGAGTTGGATAGAAACCACTACTAAGAAGATCAGCTAACAACAAGATGGTACAATTCCAATGCACACAAGTGCCTTCAGCTTTAATATACTGATGTTTAGTCCAATGTCAGAACATTTGATTTACATCAATGACTTGACTATCCAACTGATGAAACCACGCCTGCCTAGAAAAGTCTTGAAGATCTAAACCTTAGACTTCTAGAAATTATCCTACCTTGAGTGGCTTTTCCACCATAATAGAACAAGAGTTCCATGTTCTCATAGACTTGATCATGAAATCAAGTTTGAGTAAACAACCTTCACCCTGAACATAAGAAAGAAAAGCCACAACTAGACATTTGTAAGATGAACACACACCATGATGTCAGTCTGCTACAATCACAGTTTTCCAAGGAAATGATCCACATACGACCAGAGCCCCCGCTAGACTCAAACCAAGAGAAGTGATAGTCACGATTATTAACAAGATCACTCTTAAATAAAGTATTCAAGATGTCAGAGTGAATGTCATAGACATGTTTCCTTTACTTCCATGAGCATAAAAACTTGTTGAGATGTTTTCACAGCCCTTTAGCATAAGGTACACCATAAGATCCTTCAATGGAGTACAAGAAGCCTAGCTCCAGATCAAAAAGAAACTGGACTAAAGAAAACTCACCAAAGCAAATGATGTCTTGATCTTCATCTTCACCAACGTACATATACAAGACAAAACTCTTGGATAGAGGCTTCCTAGATAACATACCATGAGACTTTTCAAGAACAATTTGAAGAAGATTCTCAATACTATTGATAAACACACAATTTCTTATTCTCCATATCATATGTTGCATCTCTCCTTTTCCCGACAAGTTCACTCCTTGAAATAACAAGATTCTGCACACACACTCTTCAGAAGTGATGTTTCAACATCTGGTTGAACATCAGGTCCTTTTCCCAAGACAATGGATCTTGAGTTCTTGCATTGTTTGAAGCTGCACTTCAGGCGTGACACTTTTGACATCACCAGTCAAAAAGGATAATCAATTGAATATTTTCTAAGGCAACAAATAGTAATTGATTTTAAATACAGTTCTGTATTCTTTAGATTTGCATCCCTCTTTGGTATGACAATCTCATGTGTTACTTCAAGTAACCTTGAAGCATCCACTTCACCATCTACTTCTGACAAACACATTCAAAACTGCCTTTATGAGTGGACTCGAGAGACAACTCAATTATCTTTGGCAAATCATGACATACAGTGTTTATCAGATCCAATGATTATGAGTTGGATACACACGACCTCAACTCAACCTTTTTCCTCCTATTACCCTTCATGTTACCTGATTGAAACTATCTTCCAAGCAACATAGAAAAGTCCTTCAGAAGAATCTAGATCACAATGCTCTCTCTTGTCTAATACTCCTAACTAGAGGTAACAAGAACAACCATAGAGACTAACTCCATACCCAACATGCACCAGGTAAGATGTTATAACATCTTATAAGGTACCATACATAACAACAACATCATTATCAACATCAGCAGACAAATCTTTACAGAGCACTCAATCAACCATCAGTAATTGTCAGTCCAGATTCAGAAAATTATCCTTCTAGCTTCCAATCTCCTTGAGGACAACATAATGAATGATCTGATCACACAATGTCCTTCCTTGTTCAAAAGACCAGAAAATATCTTCCCTAGATCTCATCCAAAAACAGACAGGATGCCTGCTCTGATATCAATTGAAATTCCGGCAAGCAGATCATAGATGTTCTAAGAGATGTCGAGACATTGATCTCTGCTAAAAACTGAATAAGGATATAATAGAAACATTCAGTTTTTTTAAAAACAAGAACACTCTGAACCTTCAAGATCAAACCAGTGTCATGACAGATGTTTCAACATCTGCCAAAACATGTACTTCAGAGTATAGATAAAGACTAAATACAACATAACAAAATGACAATAACACATGATATGATGACCCAGTTCGGTGCAAATCACCTACATCTGGGGGCTACCAAGCCAAGAATGAATCCACTATTAGTAGTATTAATTTAGAGCTAATTTATAACTCATCACTTAATCACTACCCATTACAATTCTATTTAGAAATCACCATCTAGATAAGAAAACCCCATATCAATTCCTAAATCACCTCAGTGATATCTAACAATTACAATCTCCAGCAACTGTATCAGACTGTTCAATTGAAAGACATTCCTTTCAATACAATATTCAGTCAAGACTCTTGACTAACAATCAAGCATGGATTTTCTTAAAAGCTTCATCCAAAAACAATACACAATTCATTACCTACAGGTTTATGAATATGTAAAACTATGTCTACCACAATATATCAATCGATACAAAGGGTGACTTACAACCCAAGAAAGTACACGACTCTCAAAATCCTAAATCCTTATTTTCTACTTTTATAAAAGTCTTAATAAGAATTCTTATTCTACCTTAGGTCTTGGTCTTCCTTTTATAGTCTTCAGCTGTCCATGGGCTTCAAAATATCTGTTTAATCTTCCCTTGACCCATGTTTTGATTCCTCCTTAAATCTTGGACCAGATTAGTAACAAATCACATGCATCGGATCAGGATGTCGAGTCTATAATGCTAGGACATCTTGACTAGCATGTCTTCTTTCAACAAATTTCTTCTTGTTGAAACATCTTGTACAACATCATGTTTTACCAAAATTTAGTCAAATCATTTAGAGCTTTCAAGGGGATAAGCATGAAGTAAAAAATGTTTCACATGTTGATGTCTACGTGTTACATATTGTAGTCGAATTTAGTTCTAATATGTATTTTCGAAATGTTATGTCGAATTGGACCTTGTGATTAATGATCCAATTGTTTAGTTAGCTTGTAATGTAAGTTAGCTAGTTAGTCTATAAATATGTTAGATCTCTCAGGTTGTTGAGAGAAGGCAATTGTGTTATTCATTTTTAGTCATTTGTAAACCCTAAATAAGAAAGTGAATAGAAAATAGTTGCCCAAAATCCTATTCTCCTTCTTTCTTCTCTCTCTCTCTCTCTCTCTCTCTCTCTCTCTCTCTCTCTCTCTCTCTCTCTCTCTCTCTCTCTCTCTCTCTCCTCTCTCTCTCTCTCTCTCTCTCTCTCTCTCTCTCTCTCTCTCTCTCTCTCTCTCTCTCTCTCTCTCTCTCTCTCTCTCTGTACCAACCGTTTTATTGTTCATCCAAGAAACTCTGTTTCTCAATCAAGAATTTGTTCATTGGTATCATTTGTTACAACATTTATTATTTTAATCTCCTTTTTTTTATTTGAACAATGAGTAGCTAAACTCCTAATTGTTGAGAATGGATAACTGATACTTGAATAACCTTTTCCTACTAAATAACATTTCCTTTTGAATAATTACTACTCCATCCCTCTCAAAATAAGTTTCATACTTGATAAATGAAGAGAGCGAATATTAATTTTACCAAATTATCCTTATGAACTGCTGATGTATCCAAATTAACATTAATGCAAAGTTAGAAAACAATAAAATAAGATTATTAATTAGAGGGCACAATTTAAAGATAAAAATTAAAATTTCATTGGTAAGCTAATGTGACAAGTATTTTGGAACAAATGATTTTTTAAATGCGACACTTATTTTGGGACGGAGAGTATTTTGTTGTTTGTCTAGTATATGTTATTAATGCATTTTATTCTCCAGTAAACTCTAAGTTAATTGGAGGTTTACCTTGTGAAACAAGAGTGAAATAAGTAAAGACTTTGAACTCTAGTCAATCCCCACTTAGAGATGAAGGCGATACAACAAAAATCATATGTTTCTGATTAAAAACGCTTAAACTTAAATTATTATTGTTGACCAAATGACTCCAAACATAAGATGGGGGAAGAATTGTGTTATTTGAAATTATAAAGCAATTTATAAAAACTTTGGTCTTTAAAACAATTATATTAGATTTCATAAGAAAAACATAAATAAGAAAGCAGAAGAATAAAAAAAGACAAAGAAGAAGAGAGTACATATCGTAAATGAAATAAACAAAAAAAAAATAAAGAGATAAGAGATAGAGATAGTGCACTAGAGATTTATAATGGTGTATTCATATCCTAATTTGGCCACACACATTCATTCATCGAAGCATTTGCATCATAGTCCAGTCAATCATTCATTAATTCAATAAAATTTAAAATTCAGTCAACTTTCTTTCCATTTTAAAATATATAAAAATTCATTTAGTTGAGTTTCATACATTTTCACTGCCTCATGCATCTTTTTAAAGTAATTTAAGGTCATCATAATAAAATTATGGTTCTACAAGTAGACTGGTAAAAGTGATCTGACATTGTGCGTAAAATAAACGGGCAAAATATTTTGAGTATTGACTAGTATCAAATTATTTTACGAAACTACGTTGCGCATAGGTCGTGGTGGTGTGCTCGTTTAATTTTTTGGACCCCATTTGCGGTCGCATTTTTATCAGCCAGAGCTTGTTTATACAAATATTTTTTATTGCGATTTTGATAATTTCATATCCGTTTCATTAAACTTCATTACGCATAGATCATTTTGATGCGTCAGTTTTATTTTTCTAGTCATGCAGGCGTTCGATTTTATTCATTTTCAGTGTATTCCGGTCTCTTTTATTTGAAAAAAAGAAAATCAAACCAAAAATATCAACATATTACATTTTTTTAATTTTTATTCTAATCAGTTGCATACGAGGTCGGTTTGGGCATTAACATTTTTTTGAGAAGCCAAAAGGATTAATTAAAAATACTCACTAGCACAAGGCATGCTAGGAGAAAAGGAGAGTTCATACAACATGGCTTCTGCACCAGAACTAAAATTTACACAAAAAATATTCACCCTCAAATACTCCTTTCTACAAACAAACAAGCCCCCTCCTTCTCACTACAAACAAAACAAGTAGCCCCTAAACTACAAATATCAGGCATCATCAAGATTTCAATATAGGCTAGCACCCAAAAATAGCAAAAAAAGACAACAAGCAACTTCTAAATTGTCCCCTGTCAAGTTCTTCTTATGATATGATGGCCAATTCTTTCCAAAAATCACAGCAGCTACAAGAGCTATATCGACATAACAACTCTTAGGATTCAGCTGCTGCAACAGTCCACTTGATTGACTGCTCCACACCTCAAGGAAATGGAGAAGAAAAAGAAAGCTAAACAATCCTCTAAAGCACTTCACCGCTGCACAAATGGTCGGACTAACAGCTCACAAAGACCTCAAGAAACCCCTGCAAAGAGGAAAAAAATCAACCACCCAACACACGCGATAGGTACCTGCACCTCTCTGAACCAGAGCAAAGAGACAGATAACAACTTCCCCTGAACTACAACCAGAAGACAACCACAACGCCTAAAAACGGTTGGGCAACACACTCCCAAAAAATAGAGAAAAACTGAGGCCAAAGCTCGCATTCTGCATACACTCATGCAGATTTGTCAGCCAAAGTTCTAGTGGATAGCTAAACTCGGTCAATTTACTCTTTAACCAAAACCATGACAGTGTTTTGATACTGCCTAGAAACCTCCCTGCATTCATATCCTTATTCCTGAAAGTCTTATCATTCTGATATTTCTACACAGTCCAAATACATGTGAACCATACTTCTTTGATTGAATCAGCTTTCCCTTTACCACAATCTATTAAATAACAAAATTGTTTAAATATTTCTAAACCTGGGTTATGTAAGACAGTCGACACATTCAACCAACTTAGAATCGCACCCCAAATCTCGCTCGATTTTGGATATTCAAAGAATAAATGAGAGACAGTCTCATCATTTCCACATCCGAACAAACAATGCCTTTGCAGGTCATTCAAAATACCTCTTTTAGCAAGATTATCCTTAGTCGGGATTTTGTTTTGCCACAATCTCTAGGCCAATGTAGAAACCTTAAGCGAAATACTTTTATTCCATGCCTCTGCAAACCTTTTCCTTTCTTCCATCACACTATATTTTAAAATTAGTTTGTAAGTTTCTTTTATCGATAATTCTTTGTTACACCAAAGCCACTTGTCTTCCACATCGTCACTGTATTTTATTCTTTGACCTTTACTAGTAATTTCCTCTTCACTCTTCCTTTCCTCTTCGTTAAGGTTTCGTTCCCACAAAATATTCAAGTTCACCCATTCAAAATTTATCTGCACCACTTCACATGCCAACGCCTCATTGTGCAGATCCAGCTTGAACATCTCCGAGAAAATGTTCTTCATAACTTGTCCCTCCAACCAATGATCACTCTAGAACCGCGATGTAGCTCCATTACCTATTTTCTTGCACATCCTTTCGAAAAACCAATACAATTTACATTCCCCAACCCTATTTTCTATCCTGTTTAGATCCTACCACCAGCTCGAACCAAATTTTTTCCCCACATCCTCTCTTTTGTTTAAGACACCATTTTTTAGTATGAAGCCTCCAAATCCATTTACCTAGCTAGTAATTCAATGTTAAGGGTTAAATTTTTTAAACCTATATATTAGCTATTTATAGAGATTTAGAAAATTGAGATGGGGACTTAATCAAGGAGGTGCCACTTGTTACACCTTTATTTCCTCCCTCTTGAATAATCCACCATTCCCACATCTCTCTCATAACCATATTCATGAGCCAATAACATTGATCACACAATCATCTCCATGCAAACAAAATAGGGAAGTCGCTCTCTTCATGAAAGAATAAGATACTCTCTCATTTTTCATAACAGTACCCTCTTCTTCACCAAA
>CAWUDS030002415.1:0-25974 GCA_963859935.3 Lathyrus sativus | reverse complement strand
GGAGAAGTAGCTCGACACAAAGCGAGACTTGTGGCGAAAGGATTTCTTCAGAAGGAAGGAATCGACTTCGATGAAGTATTCACACCTGTTGCTAGAATCGAAACAATCAAGTTGGTTGTTGGTCTAGCAAATATGAACAACTGACACACATGTCAGATGGACGTGAAGTGGGCCATGATGAATGTAGACAGTTTAGACACAATGAATTAGGTGGTGTGTTAAATATAATTCATTGTGTAAACAGATTTGATTTGATATGATTAGATATCATATGATTAGATTAGATTTGATATCATATGATTAATTTGATATGATATGATTAGATATCATATGATTAGATTTGATTTAGAATATTTTGGGTCTTTTATGTTTTGGGCTAGTGTAAACCTAAAACTATAAATAGGGTGCCTTGCTTTGTATTCTACATCACAACAGAACAGATTTCACAGTTGCAGTTAGCAAGTGAAAGTTCAATAAGAAATCCCACAGTTGTGGGTAACACATTCTCTCCAAATACTTCTTCTCTTATTCTTCTCTTTCTTGTTTTTTATTCTTCTTCTCTTTTGTTGTTCTTGATAATTACTTGTTATTACCATCATTATCATATTGTGGGTTTGTTCATCAATCTTGAGATCAAGATTGAAGGGAATTCTTCATAGGGTGTGAGGTGAATTTCCAACAGAAAGCTGGACAAAATAAAACAATATATATATATATATATATATATATATATATATATATATATATATATATATATATATATATATATATATATATATATATATATATATAAAATCATTTGGAGTGGTTAAATTTATCTCTTAGATAAATAGAGAATATTATACTCTTCTTGAGAGTATACTTCTCTCCCTTTGGCATTATAAAAAAGGCAAGTAAATGAAAAACACAAACACATAATCACATATGAATAGGAAGCAATCAAATTTTAATTAATTTAGAAGGGAAAATACTGACCACAAAAAATAAATTTGAAAAAAAAAACACACACTAAAGCATGAAATAAAACATAAAGTAAGATAAATAATTGTTGTTTCTTTCATTAACAATATAAGACATTTCATTCTCAATTGCATGCTTTAAAGAGATTGAGAAATCTTTTGAGGTCTTGAGAGGATGGACGGCATTATTGCTTATGTAGATGGATCTTGAGGAAATCTATGATCATTAGCTTCCAAACTTGATGAATCGTGCTCTAAGTCCCCATTAAGGACTCAAATTTTTATTTGACATAGATAATTCTTCACAATTAAAGTGGAATTTGGGTTTTAGCATTCACCTTCTAGGTTAACTCCATTATAAGACATAATTTTTGTTATTAAATTCCCATATGGTATTTTAATTGTAGTTCTCCTTTTGTATTCCATCATATGACACATTACTCCATATGTTCAGTTGGTTTAAAAATTCTGAGTAAGCAACCACATGATCATTACACCATCATTCAATAACTCTTCACGATTTGTACTTCTTGGAAAGATCACAAGTGTTTCTAAATGGTGTATGAAGTGTTAATGTTGTTAAATGAGGACAATGATCTAGAAGAGGGGTTGAATAGATCGCCAATAAAATTTTCTTCAATTAAAAATTCTGGTTTGAAAAAAACATTCTATGGCAAGCGGAAGCAAATCTGGATCGACACTTATCTATCCGAACTGTTATTGGTAGAATCAGATATTTGTATAAACTATAACAAAGTATATGAATGATGAGAAAAGATCAATATGTTTGGATTAAATCACACAATGATAAACTATTTCAAATGAAATATAAAAATAAAATTGACTACGAAATTTATCGAACACTTTATGCAGTCAATTTATCAAACACTTGATGTGCAATACACCAAGCTTAATCCTCTTTGTTTTGAAATTATGACAATTCAATTGCAATTATTTAGATTGCAACATGTTTACAAAAACAGTTTAAGATACTTCAACATAACCAGAGTTTTCAACTAATCAAATTACTCACTAAGTGTGCTATCAAATTATATATATATATATATATATATATATATATATATATATATATATATATATATATATATATATATATATATATATATATATATATATATATATATATATATATATATATATATATATATATATATATAGAGAGAGAGAGAGAGAGAGAGAGAGAGAGAGAGAGAGTGAACATCAAGATTTGTATAGGGAGTTCCCCAATTATCGTCACTGTGGGTAAATCTGCCCCCAATTCCAAATAGAATTGAGATATGTAATTAAATTTTACAATTGTTGTATACAAGAGAAAAAGTAGCAATCCAAACCCCCAAACCCTATGTATGATGTTGATTCTAAATTACTCTCTTCCCTTGATCTTAAGCTAGGCCAAGTTACCCAATACTTCCAATTGATCCTCCGGTTATCGCTACTTCTTTGATAGAAACTCCGTTCTTCAAAGCTTTCACTCGTCTGAATACAAATTGCAAAATCTTGTCCCAAGTCTTTTAATTGATCCTTCGATTACCACTACTACTTTGAAAGAATCCTCGTTCTTCAAAGCTTTCACTCTAATGAATCCAAGTTGAAAATACTTGTGTAAAAACCACAAAATCAATCCTTGGTCTTGGAGGAAAAACCCTAAAGGTTTTATCAATGAAACCCCCCAAGTAAAAACTCAACCCAATTTGATTACAACAATCCTAAATTGGAACTTATCAATCTAATCTTGATTACTCTCAACAAAACTGATCATGTGTAGTTGTTGAATGTATGCAAAGAAAGGTTGAAGATGATGAGAAAATTCTAAATGTGTTCTTGGTTTCAGTTATTAAGAAATGATGCATGAATGCATATTTATATGTATGTGTGTGTTTAGAAAAATAACAAACAAAACAAATTTTTAGCAAAATTAAAAGTTCTGAAATTAAAATGAAACTCCAAAATCTTATGTATTGATACACACTATTTATGTATTGACTTCTAGATGTTATGTATTAATACATACAGAATAGAGGAAAAAATGTATGTATTGATATATACTGAACAAAGGCAAAAATGTATGTATTGATACATATTGAACATAAGCAAAAATTTATGCAATATGTGTTGATTCCAAACTATTATATATTGACTCCCAAATTTTATGTATTGATACATAGATGTTATGTATCGATACATACTGAAAAGAGGCAAAATCTATGCAGTATGTATTGACACTAACATTTTATGTATTGATACATGAATGTTGTCTGTTAATGTATAGAAGGCAGTAACTTTTATTTAAAAAGGCCTTTAGTATGTATTGATTCATAACATGGATGTATCGACCCATAACCTTATTTTTCATATAAAACCATAATTTTGACTTGTAATGGCCTATTTTACCTGATTTTAAGTGTCCTAATATGATAATGCACATCTAGAGATAGACAATAAGATCCATTGTACACAAATACTAAGTCTCCTAGTTTTGACATCATTCAAAACCTTTCTTACGAGGATAGTGCACTCACATACTCCCCCTTTTTTATGATGGCAAAGCTTACGAAGTATTTTTCGTCTTAATCATAGGTCCCCCTAAATATGTACATCTTAAGACCTTGTTCTTGCATTAATTTACCCATTTGACAACATCTGTGAGTGTCTTTGTATTTTGAGTGATGTAAAAACTAGTATAGTGTAACGTTATATATATTGGATGATATCATCCCATTCTAGATGTGCATCTTGGCATTAGGAATCATTCAAATAAGTTTGAAAAGGATTTAACATTATATTAGCATTGAAAAACATGTTTTTGAGCATACAAATTCATTTCAGGCTGACCTATACGATTTTTAGCTTCAATATAGGTCGGCACATACATTCTTTTGGTTGGCTCCCATGGAGAAGTGTTGAAGCATGTAGGCTCCGCCCCCAGGCCGCCTCACAGGAAAACCTTAATACCTACATAGACCGACCCATGATCTTCATAGGCCGACCTATATGTGTTCCCACCTCAAAATTTTCATTTTTTGTCCAACTTATTGGATTCCTTTTTCTCATTCTATCACATACCTATATATACTCATACATGCACCTTCTTCTAGGTTCAAGGGTTTTCTAGAGATAAAACCTAAACAAAACTGGATTACAAAGTTTCCCATCATCTTCAACCTTTCTTCTATGCATACACACAATTGAGCTACACATAATCATTTTCGATTGGGTGACCATCTAGATTAGGGTTGATAACGTCCAATTAGGTTTGGTGTAACCGAGAATATTGGGTTGGGAACTTTGTGTGTTTCAAATAACAAAACCAAGGTGGGTTTTTCCTTCAATATTAGTTTGATTTGAAGGTTTTGGACAAGATCATGTTAACACATATTCGACCGAGTGAAGGCCTTGAGACAAGGTGGTTTCCTTGAAAGGGAGTAACGCAAGACGGTGAATTGTATTTGGGAATCTTGGGTTTATGAATTTGCATGCTTGGGATAATCGGAGGATTATAGTTGTATTGTTGGTCACATGATCAAGCTTTTGATCAAGGGTTTGGAGATGGAAGAATCAACACAAAATAATAGGGTTTTTGGGTTTTGCATTCTTCATCTCTTGTATAAACGATTTTGCAAAGAAAACGTTAATTGCAAGTATCTCAATTAGATTTCAAATTTCAAGTATCTCAATTAGATTGCAAAGAAAAGGTTAATTGTGGAACTTCCTAAACAAATCTTGGTCTCTCTCTCTTTTTTCTCTTTATTGCTTTAATTTTTTATTTTGCAATTTATCGAATTCATTGTTGTTTAATCAAATTCGATTGGAAATTAATTTTCAATTACCTTTTAAAAGTTTTTTTGTTGATATAATCATAATCACTTTGATTATGATTGGAATTTAACATCAACAAAAAAATTGAATTTCCAATTGCTATCGATTGCACACCAAGTGTTCGATAAATTAGTTGTGCGTATTTTAATTGTCTTTTGGTTCATTGGATATACGAGTAATGAATAGCTTTGCATTTAATTGATTTGTAGCTTGATCGTTGTTGAAAATTTATGTTCATTCTCATTATTTTGCTTTACATATATAGCTTTTCGATAGTAGGTTCGGTTAGACGATTCGATTCGGGTCGTTTTTCCACTGCACCATATTTTTGAAAATAGATTTTTGCCAAAGTTTTTGGTTGAACAATTTGTGATATATTCACCCCCTCTAGATTGAAGCCTATTGTCTAATAAGTGGTATCAAGAGCTCTGGTGCATTATGTGCTTGAGATATAATTCTTAGAAGAATGGCTACATAACCTAAGGATGAGTACAATAGAGCACCAATTTTCACGGGCGAAAATTATGGCTATTGGAAAGCTCTTATGCGTATACACGCCAACTCCGTTGACAAAGGTATTTGAGATGCTATCCAAAATGGTACAAATGTAATAACTATGACAAATGAGAAGGGTGTCACATTACCTAAACCGGAAGCATAATGGGATGCTAATGATTGTAAATTGTGGTCACGTGATTGGAAAGCAAAAAACATTCTCACTTCCGCTTTGAGAGTTGATGAGTTTTATCGCGTTTCTCATTGTAAGACCGTCAAAGCTATGTGGGACACATTAGAGATTTCCCATGAGGGTACTAATAATTTTAAATAAGATATAATTAACACATTAAATCAAGAGTTTGAGTTGCTTCGTATTGAGCATGGTCCAGACAAGTTACAAGTCCTCAGATGCTTCTGAAATTTGTCTGTGAAAATCATCTGACTTCAAAGCTATTTTTGACCTAGAAGGAGGTTTCACCTGAAATTTTGGTTAACATGAAAGTTGTTCCTCATGATCTTAGATTTCTAAATTGTACTAGAAGTCATCCATCTGATTTGTAGAACTCATGTTATGAGGTTTACAAGTCAGGGGTATTTTGGGAAAGTGAGATTATAGGTCATTTTCAAGCATATGCCAAAATCTCCAACTTGCAAGCTTCAAATGGAACATTTTTCAACATGAAAGTTGCTTGGAATGATGTTTTGAGTGCAACCTAGTGGTCATGAGAGTTTTTTTGGCTCATATCAAAAAGTCATTTGAAATGGAGGGAAAATGGGCTTTTGTGTTACAAAACCAAAACCAAGCAAATAAATACATTTTTTGATTGGAAATTGAATTCTAAGATCATTGGCAATACCAGAATTTTGAGTTTAGTTCAAGTTTTGAGAGATAGCATATGGTTACTTCACTTGTAAGTTACATATGCAAAATCAATGCACAAGGCAATTCAGGCAAATTTCTCCATCCAAACTCATTCTAAATGACATGTGCAAGGTGTTAGAAACTTCTAGAACCAATGCCAAGCTTGCAATGCACGACTGTCATATTGAATTTTGAAGGAAAAATCAGAAAATGCAAATCACTGTTTTGGGCTTCAACTTGGATCCAAAGGCCCATGGAACTCTTCTATATATTCATTAGAGTGAGTTCAGATCAATTTTTGAGCATCATTTCGCGCTAGAGCAAGCAAGAGCAAGAAAATTTTCTCAACTGCAAGTTGAAATCGAATTCTCAGATTCAGACCAATTCAAGCCAAATTGAGGTGTGCAATCTCTTCCTTGTGGATCATTGAAGCTATCTGGAGCATTTGGAAGCAAGCCACGATCTCTAAGTACCTCTGTTTCAAGATCTATACCAGGTTTGCATCTCTTAAAATTCAGCATGATTTAGCATGATTCAGTTGGTTTTGAACTTGTGGTTAGGATCTAAACATGACATAGATCGTTTTAGGCTTGATTTGAACTCAATTGGTGATGATTGAAGATGACATAGCTGATCTGTTTGGACTTGAATCTCTTGATTCATAAGGTTTTAATGTTAGATGTTTAGATCAGGTTGATGTACGCAACAAGATGAAGAGATCTATACCATTAGTTTTGAGTTTAGTGAAAGTTGTTGAGGATGTTATTCCTGAACTTTGCTTCGTGTTTGATTATGTGTTGAGAATTATATGATTTTGATGATGGATTTGGAATGTACGTGAAAAACTGAGTTGATTTGGTGTATAGTTTGTTATTTTTGGTTGCCTGAACCTGGACTCTCACCGGAGAAGACGACCAGAGTCTTCTCCGGCCACCACCAACCACCAGCCTGGATCTCCACCTGGCCTGCCTGAGATTTGGAGAAGATGATGTTTGGACCATAGGATCTTGCCTTGACCTTTGACTCCAGCCCAGATCCAACGCTTGTGTTTTAATCTGAGGAGAGGAGATTTTAATTCAAAATGATGCGTTTAAATAAATGAGGTGGCAAGCTGTGGCGCGTCCAGATCCTTGGCTTGTTGACTGATCCAATGGCTTTTGTTTTATCTCAGCTTTAATTCAATTTTTATTTTATTTTGCTTTATTTTAATTGTTTGTTGATTCCAAAAATCATATTAATTCCAATTTTGATCAGAAAATTATTTTAAAAATATCCTCATGATCCTTATGGAATTTTTGATTTTCTGGGATTAACAAAATACAATTTCATGCATTTTTCAATTTAATGTGATTTTTCTTATTTTTGTTATTTCTTTCAATTTGGCATAATTAACCATCTGTTTTGTGGAATTTAGTTCTCCCAATTGGTTTAGATTTTGGCTTTGATTTTTTATTATGTGTTAGGGTAGACATATATGTTCCCTTATAATTTTTCTTGGATTTTTAGAACAATATTAGGATCTGTTTTAGGGATTGAGATTAGGACCCTCCCAAACTTGTGGATTACCTTGACCTATCTCAATGTAGAAATTGTTTAAGTAACTTAGAAGTTGATTTAGGCTTCAATCTTTTTACATTAGGTTGTTCAAACATGCATGTTCCCCTAGGAAATTTATTAGATTTTTGCAACTTGATTTTCTATTTTTAATTGTATTTTGCAATTGGCTTGTGCTTATGATTCCTCTCTTAAGTGCTTTTTTTTGTTTGGCTTGGTTGGTTGCCTTGGAGTTGGTTTGAGCTTGAGTTCTTTTTGTTGGAGCTTCTGGATTCATTGAAGATGCTTGAGATTGAGGATTGGAGCTTGGAGTTGAAGGCTTTTCCTCTTGTAGAGCTTTTGCTTAGGAGCTTAGAGAATTAGGGTTTTAGGAAAGGGCTTAGACCTAGTTTTGATTCTTTCTTCAAACATAGAGTGCATTATTTGCCTCTATTCTATCCAATGGCACAAAGTCCTTCTTGGGAAGCTCCATCTCTCCTTAGGAGGGATGAGTGGTATTCCCAAGTGAGTAGAACTTTGAGGATACCTTTCATTTGCAATGTGGAGTTCTTAGTGATTTCCTTTGGTTGTCATTAAGTTTCTTAACATTATAACTTGATCTTGATGTTTAATCCTCCTCTTGGAGTGTGCTTGTTGAAGCTTGAAGATAGAATCTTGCTTGAGGATGAAGCCTTTGCTGTCAACTTTGCTGTCAATCCAACTTTGTTGTTCAGAGCTGCTATTGCTGTTTGCTGTTTAGAGCTTGAAGTTGCTACTGCTATTGCTGTACAGAGATTCCTGTACTTCTTCCTCCTGAGGCGGGTTCTTCAGCGCATATCCGAACTGACGGACCAGCAACGATGGGTTGTAGTTGATACACCCTTTTCTTCCAATCAGGGGGACATTAGGGTAACCAGAACAACTGAAGATAAGCTCGGATCCCAGCAGATCTCTATCAAACCACTCCATATCTTCCGACGATAGCCTCATCAGGCGCTCTGGCCAACCAGCTGGGACTGTAGTCTCTGCAACAGATCTTCTCTTAGGAAGGTGACTCTCAAACCACCTACTCAACAAAGGTACACACAGATGAACATTCTTCCCTCTTCCCTTCTCATTCTTGTAATGCAGTGAGTGGTAGAGATCTCCGAGTAAGGTAGGTACAGGATTACCAGCGGCAAACAAGTAGAAGGCGTCGAAGTCCACAAAATCCGGTATATTGGGGAACAGTACTATGCCATAAATGCACAAGGCCAACACAGCATTGAAAGCAACCCAGCACCCGCTCTTGGCATACTCTTGGGCTTTACCAACTAAGAATTGGAGTGAGAAGCCTGGAACTCCACGGGAAACAGTAGTCACAAGTTCAGAAGCATCAATATGCAAGGCTTTTGCCAAATCCTCCGGCTTGGGCTTGGCGTCATAATGAATGAATGGAACCTGGTTCTGCACGGGCAGCTCAACGTACTCAGCGTATTCCTCCAGGGTTGGCCCCATAATAAAGTCAGAGAACGTAAAGCACCTCAAAGCAGGGTCGTAGAATTGCATCAAAGCATACAGCCCATCTAACTCTACCTCTGTAGGTTTGCACACCAATCTCAGTAGTCTACCATAGCTCATCCGGAAGCTACTACGAACACCCTCATCAGCAAGAGAGATCAACCCAAGTAGAGGAACAATATCAGGCGTAGGCAATTTGTAAGCAACCGTTCTCCTTAAGCTAGTCATGATCAAACACTCAGAAGTCTGGGTACTAGAACTAGGGAAATGCAAATGCGCCTGCAGCACAGACACACGTTAGTGAAATGCAAATGGTAATGGATATGCAGTGATGCAATGCAAGTAACATGCAACAGGGACCAAAGCTGTAGCTGAATAGCCTGAACCTAATCAAGAAAGGTCTCAGATAGACCATCCAGAAGTCCTCAAGCCCTGGTCTCAGATATACCTCAAACAAAGCTCCAATATTGGTCTCTGATAGACCCCATAATCATAACCTGAATGGTCTCTGGCAGACCTCAGATCATATCCCCCACTGGTCTCTGACAGACCTCAGAACACATCTCCAAATAGTCTCTGACAGACCTCGGAACACACCAACTGGTCTCTGACAGACCTTAGAACCCTCCATAAATATCCAAGATCCTGATCAACAAACCGGTGGTCTGAAGGTCTAGTTACCTGCATAACCCTGAATCCCCTCACAGGTGGGTGGCCCTATAACTGGCACAAGGTACGGCATCCTATGCGGTCGCCGGCGTCACAGACTTTCAGGGTTGATGATACGATTCCCAGAAGGAGTGGCATCATCAATTCCTGAAGAGGCCTCACTTAGCCAACTTCCAAATGATCGGTCCCCAGAGTCGACAATCCAACTAACCAGCAACCCACGCCAACCAAAGGAAGGGGCAGGAGGCCAACCAGAGGAACCTCGTCTGAGTGTAGATTTCATGGGACACCGAAGCAAGCAAAGCAAGCGGGCGCCCACTAATTTCTACTCTAATTCTAGGTGCACTCAAGCCCAGGTCCGACTTATCTCTCAATATCAGAACACCCGTCACACCCCAGATACAGCAATAATAATCAATATATAAAGCTGAAAATAGAAGGTTAGAAATATAAAATAACTCCATACAAAATCCTCGACGGGAAAACAAGCGTTAGGATTGACTCTCTTAAGGGACGTTGGATCCCAAATGCATAAGAACTATCGCAGTCCTTAGCAGCCAGGGGACGTTGGCTCCCCAGCAGAGTCGCCAGCTGTCCCTACTGCGAAAATCGGCGCCGGCTGAACAGAAGAGTCGCCACCGCACGTTATTTATCCCACGGGAGGGAAAGGAAACGCTCAGAGTAAACCTCGCACAACACGGGAAAGGTATGGTCATCGCAACCAAAACCTGGATTCGGGAGTCGGTTACGCAAGGGGAAGGTATTAGCATCCCTCACGTCCGTCGTACTCGACGGGATCCACGCTTGTTTTCGGGTATGGATTATTATTCTATCTACTCTAAAGGTCAGGGGTTAAAAAGAAAAGAGAGTGAAAATAAAATGACTCGGCAAAGTATCGCACTTTATGCCTACGTATTCCCGTCTGGAACGAGAAATCAGAGTCAACGTAGTTCGCCTACCTACGGGAAAGGAGGGGAAGGTTGCTCGCTAGGATATCGCATCCTATGCCTACGTACTTTCACACGGCATGAAAGATCAGAGCAAACGTAGTTCGGGCCACGTACGACACAAGTCTGTCTTGATTTTATTCCTTCTGAAAAAGGTTCTTCTGATTAGCAGTCCAAGCGGACAAAAATGACGTTTTGATGAGTTCACGTTCTTTTACGGAAGAAGTGTCTTTTATTGTGTTTGAAATCTTTATGTGTTTTTCGGTTTGTTTTGAGAAAGAAAGAGACAGAACTCTAACCTACGGTTGCGAAGGGAAACAAACTAACCTAATGTTATCATGCATGGGTTAAGACCTAGTGTCTATCATGCTCCTCTCTTGCACAGAGAGAAACAGAGATCCTAAGGGATAGGCAGAAACAGAAACAATATCAGATATATACAGTAAAGCAGTAAAATGCATGGATGCAGCAATACAAGCTAGGCAAGGGAGTCCCACTCAACCTCGAACCTAGAAAACAATAGGCAAAAGTGAACAGACTTCACTTTCAGCCTAACAGGGCAAACAGCAAACAATACAGTCAGGAAAACCAATCAATACATCAAGAAATGAAATACAGCAAAATAAACAGCCACAGCAGCTCTGCATCCATCTTCAAGTCATCTCCAATCAGCTACAAGCTTCAGTCAGCAGCAGTCTCTACCTTCATGGCCTTCAGGTAAGGGCTTTGATCACCAGTCTTCCATCTGCAATGGCTTTTCTTCTAGTTCAAACCTCCAGGGTGAGGGATCAGTCACAAGAGTGAATTGGGTGTTAAGCAATCAGTTGACTACCAAGGGTGGTGAACAGACTGCTTCTAACACAAAAGACATTTTCTCTCAAGAGTTCTATCTCTTAGACACTGTCACCAAGCCTTCCAAAGGAAGGGGGTGAGTATCTTAGAGAGACTCTGAATCACAGAGAAGAATGGATGCAGACAAGGCAATCCATGTTTGAGAAACAAGCTTTCTAATCTAGAGCTCTGCCTAGCTCCTAAACCCTAGTCTCCTCAGCATCTGCTAGCAAGAATCTCTTCTTCAACTCTGGAAGTTGATCTTCAACATCTGGATCTCCAATGGCTTCATCTTCACCATTCTTCAGCTCTCCCAAGTCCCCAGACAATCCCAATACCCACACAAACAAGCAATAATCCCCAGAGGGCATACCACACCAGTCAATCAAATATACAGCATATTAATAGCAGTAGGGAGTCCTGACTTTTTCTCTAAGGGATCTAATAACTACCCATAGCCCCTATAGTCCCATAACTAAACTAGTCAAACCCTAAGTCCTAAGGGAAATGAATTGATTCTCCTAAGTCATCACCTAAAAACCCTAATTTGTTCATGTTGTTCAAACCTACACTAAACACCTAAATTTAATTTCTAAAAATGGGAACTAAATTGAATCTATAAGTTCAAAGTCTAAACTAAACAACCTAAAAAGAATGGACAAAAAATATTGAAGCATTTAATAGAACAAAAAATAACAAAATCATGCATGAAATGAAACTATTTAAAATGCTCTTTATTTGAAAAATATGGGAAAAATATCAAATAAAAAATAAAATGCAATTTTTATTTTTTATAATTTTCTAGACATCCTAAAGAAAATAATGCAAAAAGAATGAATTAAAAATGATTATTTTGCTATTTATTATGAATTTTAGAAGATGCATAAAAAATTAAAGAAAATAAAAAGAAAATAAAATGAAATAAAATGGAGGGGGTGTGAATAGCAGGGGTAACACGTTCAAAACATTGGGCTTATTAAAATGGGGGGTGTGGATAGCGCTCTGAGCCCAACCCCCCAATTAATGAAACGCAGCGTTTCAATTCTTTGGAAATTTCCCTCCGTTTTCAACATTCAATCGTGGCCGTGCGATGAGGGGATTAAGTCAACACATGGGAAGGATCTGAGGGCTGAGGGTCATCGTCCCCAACGAGCCCTAGGGTTTCTGCAAATTCTTCCTCCATGCACAGAACTTCTAACCCTTCTTTCTCCCTAATCTCTCCATGAAACGCCAAGATATAAACACCAAAGTTGATCTCCTTCTCACGTAGAACATCACTGTATCCATAGTTTTCAACATAACAGCCTAGATTTCCAAATTTGATAAACATCACAGTTCTGATTCGCCATTGTCACCTGTGATCAACTACCTCAATTCTCCACAAAACTCATCCTAAATTAATCTACAACTCAACCTGATCATAGCATGCTAATCCAATAACCTTATCGTGCCTTATCCTAGCAATTACAAATTCTACCAGATTTGGTACCTCATGCTCGACTTCCATGAAACTCAACCAAACTTGCCAAAATCAATCATCTACTTATGCTTAACCATTCTATACTTCCAAAACCCTAATATTCTACCTAAATTGAGCAAATCGAACAGAAGACAAACCTGGTGCAATTGGTGAAAACAGGTGTGTAACTCCTGAGATCAGAGGCTTGCAGTGATTGAAATTTGCTCAGCAACTTGAGGGATGAATTCTGTATGCAACAAGAACACTGAACAATGCTTGAAACTCGAGTTGGACCACAATATGCAATTCTTGCAATTTCTTCAAAATAGCTTCAAGCTGCCATGGATCTTCTTCTACCTCAGCATGGATTCACTCACAATGATCAGAAGAAAAGGTTTGTGGTGGAGAGATGAATGGAGATTGGAGAGAATGGAAGTTTGAGATCAAGTTGCCAATGGAAGAATCTTGCTTTTCACACTCTAATCTTACCTCTCATCAACAATGATCACCAACCATTTACCCTCCCTGATCCACTCTTTTTATAATGATCAATGGAAACTCCTAGATTCATCTAGAAAGATCTAGAAAGTATTGAAAATCTCATGTGATGGGAACTTGAATATCTCATGCACCATGCATTAAGTCTTGCAAAATGGCCCTAAAATGTCATCATAGGAGATATTGGAGAGATATAAGCAAATACAATGCTTTTCCTTGCCTTGTGTTGAAATTTCCAAAGATGACTTATAATGCAAGTTTCAAATTAACAAAGCATCACCCATTTTAAAGCCTCAAATCAAAATTCTATCTGAACCAATGTTCTCAAAATGATGTTTCCAATCAAAATGATATATTGGATGACCTATTTTGGATTTCTAGATCCTCCAAACCAATTTCCAAATTCAACTTTTTCAACTTATAAGCCATTTTTAGTTCATTTTGACCAATCATGCAAATCTATGCTTATGAGCTTTTCCAACCATTCATGACCTTCTTTCTTGACTTAAAATCACATTTTGAACATCTTTCATGTTTTGAGTTTTTCCATTTGAGGCTTGGAAATAGGAGATATAGCCTTTGCTTAAAAATGACCTATAACTGACAAATGACCAAAATACCCTTTGCTTGCCAAGACCATAAGTTGAGTTCCACACATCATATGAAGGCATACCATACCATTCTAGAAAGCTAAGACAACAAGGAACAATTCTTATGTTGACCAGAAATTCATTTGAAATCTCCTTGAGGGGTAAAACTAGCTTGGAAGTCAAGTCACTTTTGCAGACAAAATTTCAGACACCCCAGATGACCTGTAACTTGCAAGGACCATAACTTGAGTTCTATAAATCCCCTTAATGTCTTCCACCACTCAAATTAAAGGTCTTGATATCCTCTACAAGTTTCATGTTGGCCAAGGATCCATTTGAAGCTTGCATTTTGACTTATCTTGCTTGGAAGTTTGTCCTAAACTAGGGAATTTTACACAAAAACCCTAATTTAGAAACTCCTCTTCTCCTTGATTTCTCTTGATTTCTTCTTAGCATATAACCATATCCTTATTCCCCATGTCAAATGATGAACCCCACACCTCTACAATAGACCTGAATGCCCTTAAATCAATCAATTGACCTAGGGTTGACCTAGGGTTGACCCAGATGAAACCCTAGTTGACTGTCTTCAACTGCAATTCTTGTGATCCCATCAACAACTTGTTTTCTTCTCCAAATGACTTTCTAAGTCCTCCAAGATGTCTAGATACTCCCCATGCTCTCAATTCACAACTCATAATTCCCTTGTTGATCCTCAGACACCCTCAGTTAGGAGATATACTCAGTGCTTGATCCACTGAACTCCCTGCTTTCAAATTCTTTCTTGATGAATTGAATGAGATTGAATTAGGATAATAACCTCTGGATAGGCCTCTAGAGATGAGAATAATGCTTGATCCCCTGTTGAATGACTTGCTATGCTTATGCTATGCAGATGAGTAACCTATGTACATGACTCTATATGCAAATGCTAATGATATTGAAACATAAACCAAGTGAAGAAGGTTGAGCAAATTTTAGGGTGCAACAGCTGCCCCTATTCAAGCGACTTGGACCCGATTGGGTGAAGAGCGAACGGCCTTCAGACATTCGCGGTACGAGACGGTTGAATACCAGTGAAACCAGAAATTTGCCAACCGCAAAACTAAATTGCGCTCCTGCTTGAGGAATGACATTCATCAGCTGAATCTGACTGTTACAGTAACCCACTGATCTCGTAACGACCACGCTGGGGATAACAGATTGCTTGCTTGTCCACATTAGGACTCTGTCTGTCATCAATACGAAGAGATCTCAACTAGAACCTGTCCACGTTAGGACTCCACTTGCTGTTAACCCAGAAAAATCTCGGCAACTCCGCTGGGGGATATTCCAATAAATCGTCCACGTTAGGAATAGACTCTTCCACGTTAGGAATAACACCATCCACGTAAGGAATCATCTCTTCTGCATCTGTCCACGTCAGGACTAAACTTTCCATCTTTCCACGTCAGGATGCAATCTTCTTTTTCCACGTAAGGAGAACCGTATCAATCTGTCCATGTAAGGACTCCAGTACAACTCGATATGTCCGCGTCAGGACTCCAATCTTTCCGCGTAAGGAATGATCTTTGGTTCTGAACCTGTCCACGTTAGGACTCACCTTGCCACGTAAGGAGTACATCATTCTTCCACGTCAGGAATCAACTTTTTTTCCATCTGTCCGCGTCAGGACTAAACTTTTCCACGTTAGGAATGCACTTGTCTCCCCGTAAGGAATCCATCTCGATATGTCCGCGTAAGGACTCAATCTTTCCACGTAAGGAATACCAACTTCTTTCCACGTAAGGAATAAATTCGTCTTTCCATGTAAGGAGAACATCGTCCACGTTAGGACCCACCTTTCCACGTCAGGAACACCATCTTAATCTGTCCATGTAAGGACTCCAATCTTTCCACGTAAGGAATGATCTTGATCTGAATCTGTCCACGTCAGGACTAAACTTTCCACATAAGGAATCTACCTTCTTTCCACGTTAGGAATCTCCTCTTGATATGTCCGCGTAAGGACTCTAATCTTTCCACGTAAGGAATCAATCTTGATATGTCCGCGTGAGGACTCAAATCTTTCCACGTAAGGAATCTCCCTCTTTCCACGTCAGGAATAAGCTTTCATCTTTCCACGTCAGGAATTGAAACCTCTTTTTCCATGCAGGGAATGGACTTGTCCACGTCAGGACCCCTTTTCCGTCTTGATTTGTCCACGTCCGGACTCAGGCACCTTCGACCCGCTGGGGAAATAAGACTTGTCCACGTAAGGACTCACGCCCTTGTCTCCTCTGTCCACGTCAAGACCCACGCTTCGCTAACACGAAGAAGGATAACTGCATGAGAGTAAATGGTCCGCACAAAGAGCAATCACTTTTGTCAACGTCATGACTTCCCATTTCACCAATTCCGAGAACCCGAATCTGTCCACGATAGGACTAACACATCTCATCAATCCGGGGAAATAAATCTGTCCACGTTAGGACGCCCACTTCTGAAGAAATCCCGTCAATATAGGAATAAGTTGTCCATGTCAGGACTTAGTTCCCCATTGATCCTCACCCACAACCTTCTTAGCACCAACGTGACAGCGACTTTGAGGTGGACTCTACTGGGGATATCTGGAAACCAAACTACCGGATGCCTGTTCTGATAATCGGGGGCAACTTCCGAAATTCCGATTCATGAAGCCCTTTTGATGACAAATAACTCTACTTGGGAATAAAGAGAGCCTTATCCTGGTAATTCTGTAGGGAATACTGCCGAAACTGACATTATCATTGAGTATCTCATGCCGAGATCTTGAGCGTTTGGTAGTTCATTTGAGCAAGAGTTCTCTCCACCTGAACTGCTATAATACAGAAACTGCTTCAGCAAAATAAATGCTGAGGATAATGCCGACTCCGCCGGGAATAGCCAGATGCTACAGAATTATTCCAGCAAAATAAATGCCGGCAGGGTGAAGTCAACCATGCTGGGAAGTTGGGAGCTTGAACCAAATACCCCTTTGAGGTAAACCCCTGCTGGGGAAAATGACTTTGCTGAGGAATAGCAGGTATGCCAAGTATGATTGGACTTCTATGCCGGAGAGTGAACTGATATTACACAGTGTCCCTGACAAAATAAATGACAGGACCCACCACCAACGCTGCTGGGGAGAGTCTTGATCCTGCGGGGAAAGATGAACCTGTCTGAATACAGCCTTACGATCTTATAATCGTCGATCCTTGCTTTCTTTGCACAAGCTACGACTAGCTAGAGAGTTCGATCCTTCTCCAGGAAGAACCTGCATGACCTGCGTGAAGGCTGAGTCTTTCGTTATTGCAACCTTTCGATCATCTTCCTCGTACGGTTATGAAACCTGCAACAACACAAACAAGACAAGACAAGCCTATGCTACCAAATCAACTCAGGTTAGTGACGTTATTTTCAGTTAATTCAAAGCTTTAGCAACTGTTGGCAAGGGCCAGCGACGTTATACTCATGCTAGTTTCATCAAACTTAGGCGTTAATCATGCACAAAACAGTAAAGAACAGTGTCAAATACTAAATAACGTGTTTTATTGATCGGGCCCCTGAATGGGCGGAGTTTTGTACACGGGATGTAACTCCTGAAATGAGGAAGCTACACAAAGCAAAGATACAAGTATACAAGTATGCACAAGAAGCATAAATATTGACAACTTAAATTTGTACACATGTCGGCAACGGGACGCAGATGAACACCACGAACTGATCCTCCCATGACTCGTCCGACTCTAATACTTTTCCGGTATCCCCACTTCTGAAGAGATTGTATCCGATAACTGGCTCCTCAAATATATTCTCCCGCATTGATGCTCATTGCAACTATCAAATTTGGACCGCAGTCATTTGCTTTTCAAATCCCTAACTTTTGCGTGAACCGCCCTTTACGGGTTTTCAGTTCACCGGGATACCCTTTTTTGCCGAAGCCGCCCAGTGTAGATTTTCAACTTCGCGGGTGTACATTTTTTTTCAATTTTATCCCTAACTTTTGCCCGAACCTTTCATTCTGTTTTTGGTTCGCCAGGATGCCCCATTTTTGCCTGGACTCTCTTTTTCTGTCCAGCGGGTCTATTTTAAGCAAAGTATTTTTTAACTGCGTCCGAATTCACAGGTGACGTGAAGTCTTCTCCGTCCATGGTGGACAACAACAACGCTCCTCCTGAAAAGACTTTACTGACGACGTATGGCCCTTCGTAGTTGGGGGTCCACTTGCCCCTGTGATCTGCTTGCGGCGGGAGAATCCTTTTCAGCACAAGGTCGCCCGTCTGAAAGCTTCGCGGATGTATCTTCTTGTCGTACGCTTTCTTCATTCGGCTCTGGTAAAAACGACCATATGCTAGAGAAGCTAGCCTCTTCTCATCCATCAAACTCAATTGATTCAACCTGTCTTTCACCCATTCTGCCTCGTCCAGCTGAACGTCTCGCAATACCCTCAGAGAAGGGATCTCAACCTCTAATGGTAATACCGCTTCCATTCCGTATACCAACGAGAACGGAGTTGCCCCGGTTGATGTGCGTACCGTCGTACGATAACCGTGCAAAGCAAAAGGTAGCATTTCATGCCAATCCTTATAGGTCACCACCATTTTCTGAACAATTTTCTTGATATTTTTATTGGCCGCCTCAACAGCTCCATTCATCTTGGGTCGGTAAGGAGAGGAGTTGTGATGTTCGATCTTGAAATTCTGACAGAGCTCCTTCATCATTTTGTTGTTCAGATTTGAACCATTATCCGTGATTATCCGCTCGGGAATCCCATATCGGCAAATGATATCTCTCTTGATGAATCTGGCCACCACTTGCTTCGTTACATTCGCGTAAGACGCCGCTTCCACCCACTTGGTGAAATAATCGATTGCTACTAGGATGAACCGATGCCCGTTAGAAGCTGTCGGCTCGATCTTTCCAATCATATCGATTCCCCACATTGAAAATGGCCAAGGCGATGACATCACATTTAGAGGACTTGGAGGCACATGGATCTTATCAGCATATATTTGGCACTTGTGACACTTCCTCGCAAACTTGAAACAATCAGTTTCCATAGTCAGCCAAAAATAACCTGCCCGCAACAGTTTTCTCGTCATAGCATGTCCACCAGCATGCGTGCCAAAGGTACCTTCGTGTATTTCCTCCATGAGAAGCTTTGCCTCTTTCTCGTCTACACAACGCAACAACACCAAATCGTGGTTCCTTCTGTATAAGACGCCATCCGGGTTCAAATAGAAATGACCCGCTAATCTCCTGAGAGTCTTCTGATCTTGACTGGACGCCCCAGCCGGATACTCTTTATTCTTCAGGAAATTAAGGATATCGAAATACCATGGTTTGCCATCAGATGCTTCATCAATAGCAAATACATAAGCTGGCCTGTCTAGCCGAGAGATAATGATTCGGGGAGCTTCGTTCCAAAAATTGACCTTGTACATGGAAGACAAAGTGGCGAGGGCGTCAGCCATTTGATTTTCTGCCCGCGGTACGTGATGCAATTCAATTTTGTCGAAGAAAGGCAACAATCTCCTTGCATAATTCATGTAATGTATCAAATTGGGCTGCCGTGTCTCCCATTCCCCTTTTATCTGATTCACTACCAGAGCTGAGTCTCCGTATACGTCTAGATGTTTGATTCGCAAATCAATGGCTTCTTCAAGCCCCATTATACAAGCTTCGTATTCGGCCTCATTGTTGGTAACGACAAAGGTCAATCGGGCAGTAAACGGGATGTGCGACCCGTGTGGCGTGGTGATGATTGCCCCTATTCCGCTACCGTAAGCATTCACGGCTCCGTCAAATATCATCTTCCATTTGGACCCCAACTCTGGTCCCTCGTCTGGCAACGGCTCTTCACAATCTTTCATCTTTAGGTACATGATATCCTCGTCAGGAAAATCAAACCTCATCGATTGGTACTCTTCAATAGGCTGCTCCGCCAGATACTCAGACAGCACACTCCCCTTTATAGCCTTCTGCGAGACGTATTGAATATCATATTCAGTCAAGACCATCTGCCAACGGGCAATTCTACCTGACAACGCCTGCTTTTCAAATACATATTTGATAGGATCCATCTTCGAGATGAGCATGGTTGTATGATTCAGCATGTACTGCCGCAAACGCTTGGCGGCCCAGGCTAGCGCGCAACAAGTTTTCTCAAGCATTGAGTATCGAGATTCACAATCTGTAAATTTCTTACTCAGGTAATAAATCGCATGCTCTTTCCTCCCCGTCTCGTCGTGTTGACCGAGAACACAACCCATGCTTCCCTCAAGAACTGTCAAATACATTATCAAGGGTCTACCTGCCACTGGGGGTATTAGAATAGGAGGCTCCTGCAAATACTGCTTTATTTTATCGAACGCCTTTTGACAGTTTTCATTCCACATCACAGCTTGATCTTTCTTCAATAACTTGAATAACGGTTCACACGTGGCCGTTAGGTGAGATATGAACCGGGCAATGTAGTTCAACCTCCCTAAAAACCCGCGCACCTCTTTCTCTGTTTTAGGCGTCGGCATTTCTTGAATTGCTTTTATTTTAGCAGGATCGACCTCTATTCCTCTTTCGCTTACGATAAACCCCAGCAGTTTACCCGATCTCACCCCGAAGGTGCATTTGTTAGGGTTCAGCCTCAGCCTGAACTTCCTAAGCCTTTTAAATAGCTTCAACAGATTCACCAGGTGCTCTTCCTCCGTCTGGGATTTGGCAATCATATCGTCAACATAAACTTCGATCTCTTTATGCATCATATCATGGAAAAGAGTCGTCATCGCACGCTGATATGTTGCCCCAGCATTTTTCAAACCAAAGGGCATCACCTTGTAACAAAATGTTCCCCAAGGCGTTATGAAAGTAGTCTTCTCCATATCCTCTGGCGCCATTTTAATCTGGTTATAGCCTGAAAAGCCATCCATGAAGGAGAATATGGAGTACTGAGCAGTACTATCAACTAACACGTCAATGTGAGGAAGTGGAAAATCATCTTTTGGGCTTGCTTTATTCAAATCTCTATAATCTACGCACATTCGAACCTTGCCATCCTTCTTGGGCACTGGTACGATGTTGGCAACCCATGAAGGATACTTTGTCACAGCCAGGAAACCAGCGTCCCACTGTTTTTGAACTTCCTCTTTGATCTTCATTGCCATATCTGGTCGAGTTCTGCGAAGCTTTTGTTTGACTGGCGGGCAATCTTCTTTCAGTGGCAGGCGGTGTACAACCATGTCTGTATCTAGCCCCGGCATATCCTGATACGACCAAGCGAATACATCACTATACTCCTGGAGCATTTCAACCAGTCTTCGCTTGATATCACTTTGCAGTGCGGCTCCGATACAAATATTTTTCTCAACCCCTTCCGACCCCAAGTTGATAATTTCGATAACCTCGTCGTGAGGCAGAATGACTCTTTCCTCTTGCTTCACTAACCAAGACAGTTCTTCAGGAACGTCGCTATCTTCGACAACCTCTTCTTCGGCCTGGAATACCGGGTGCTCGAAGTCGGGACGAGTCATAGGTGGTTCAAAGATGTCATCTGAAAATGTTATCCTGCAAAAGGAATGGTTAAGTGCTTCAAAATGCGTATAAAGCGAATAACCACGTTGCCATTTTGTTGAAAGATATAAAACAAGAAAGACAGGGATTACAGTATTTGCACATGAAAAAACGCCATTTATTTAATGATTGACACGCAATGTTCATAACAACACAGCCCTAAGCAAATCCTGATGCCCCGGGCAAGACATCAGATTATTCAACAATTAATAAAGCAAAGCATTACTGTTTAAAAGTCACAGGAACAAGCTCCTGAATAGACCAGTTGCATAGTCCTTGTCCTGGCGTGCTTGGCTGAATCCAGGCATCCATATCACAGTCGCTGTCTCCTTCATCAGACTCTGAAGCAGCATTGACAGTTTCATGACACACCCCACTGGCAGAGATGGTGATTGGCTTTCTGAAATGGGGGGCCCCCACGGAAGGAGTTGACGACGACGGTTGGTATCCCAGCCCGAACCGGTCCATCTTCACAGGAATGTCCAGCACTTTGCCCCAGCCCTTAGTCTCACCAGTCTCTACTAGAGCTTGAGCTTCCTTATACGATGAGACGGCTATCTCCGACGCCTTGCTCGGCCCGGGACCTTTGTCCTTGATGCGCAAACCTTCGAATGCTTGGCAGGGCGTTTCGTGGATTTCTCCGTCGACCTCCACATATTTAAATGACGACAGATGGCTGACCAGGATGTCCTCTTCTCCGCACACGGTGACTACGCTGTCTCCGACCATATATTTTAACTTCTGATGCAGGGTGGACGTGACTGCCCCTGCTCCATGAATCCAAGGTCTTCCAAGCAAGCAGCTGTACGCAGGCTGTATATCCATGATATAAAACTCCGTTGCAAACACTTCCGGCCCCACTTGCAGAGGCAAGGTAATCGATCCAAAGACTGTTCTCCGCGTGCCGTCAAATGCTCTGACTACCAAATCACTGGGTGTACACAAAATTCCTCTAACATCCAGCTTCATCATTGCCTTCTTGGGCAGCACATTCAAAGATGACCCGGTGTCAACCAAGACGTGTGACATTACTGATCCTCTACACTCAACAGATACGTGTAATGCCATATTATGATCTCTCCCTTTCGGAGTCAAGTCGAAGTCGGTAAAGCCCAAGCTGTGGCCTGCATTTACATGTGCCAATACTCCTTCTAGCTGGTTCACGGAGACGTCTTGGGGTACAAAAGAAGTGTCCAGGACTTTCAGCAACGCATTTCTGTGAGCTTCCGAACACAACAGCAATGACAGGATAGATATTTTGGACGGTGTCTGCTGTAGATGCTCCACAATCTTATAATCACTTTTTCGAATTAAGCGCATGAACTCTTCTACATCCTTCGATGCTGCTTCTTTTTCACTCGCTTGCACCGGAACGTTCTCAACTGCTTTCCCTTTTCCTTTCGCTAGTCTTTCGGCCTCCACTTCGGGAGATATAAAGATCCGGCCACTCCTTGTCATGCCTCCTGAGCCGACAACATTATCCACCGTCTCGGCTGGCTGTTTATTAACATCAATTTTTATTCCGTCACAATATACTTCCAACCCATATGACCATGGGACTGCTTTCGTGTTTTCGTACGGGATCGGCCCGGCTTTAGTTATGGTGATCGGTGGGCGCTGAGCTGGTGCTACAATAGTGATCGTCTTCCGAGGAATCGTCACAGTAGCCACATCATTCTGATTATCTGCTACTGCCCCCGCGGGTTCTTCAGTGGCTGCTTGATCAAACTGCAATATACCTTCATCAATTAAAGCCTGAATGCCCTTCTTCAAATCATCACACCCTCCAATTAGGGTCCAACAGTCTAAGCAATATTCGTCACATCCCGGGTAAACACCCCCTTGCAACAATCGGCTTTTTATCTCGCTCAGCGGCGTCTTTAAATCTACAACATTCATGATCAGATTCAACCCTTCCTCAGTTAGAATGGCGTTAGCCCCATGATTAGGCATGGGCTTCTGTACTATATTCGGACCTGCCGTTCCGAAATTGATAGTCTTGTTGTCCAAAAGATCCTGCACAACGTGCTTAAAAGCATGGCAACCTTCTATATCGTGACCCGGGGCTCCAGAATGAAACTCGCAGTGTCTGCTTGCATCGTAGCCAAACGGGGGAGCTCCCGTTATTGGTGCCAGAGTTCTTTTCTCTACTAGATTCAATCCCAACAATGTTTGCAACAAATCGGCGTAGGTTGAGGGAGGCTTTTCGAACACTCTCCTTGGTTTATTACCCTGGAATCTTCGCTGAGCCTGTTGCGCCCCCTGCTGAGGCTGCTGCTGCTGTTGCATTGGCTGCTGCTGAACCGGTTGTTGTTGCTGGACCGATGTTTGTTGGTATGGGATAGTAACACTCGCCACCTGCTGCGGCTGACGATATTGGTTTCGTCCCCTGCCTCGGCCTCGGCCTCGGCCTCCAAATACTGCGCTTGCCTCGCCCTGACGGCGCCCACCATAAGCTTTCCTATTACTGCCGGATGCAGTTGATTCCTCGACTTGGAACTTTCCTTGCTTGATGTTACGTTCAATCTTTTCCCCCATCAGAATTAGGTCTGAAAAACTGGCCAGAGACGTGTGAAACAGCATGTCATGAAACAAGCCTGTGAATGTGCCGACAAACATGTCATTCATTTCCTTATCTTCTACAGGAGGACGGACCCTGGCAGCCATATCGCGCCACCTTTGCGCGTACTCTTTAAAGCTCTCCCCCTTCTTTTGCGACAGCCCAGCCAACTGGACCCGGTTGGGTGCCAAATCGCTGTTATACTTGTAGTGCGCTACAAATGCCTCTGCTAACTGCTTCCACGTCTTGATATCAGTTGGCTCCAACCCCATGTACCACTCTAGGGAAGGGCCCGACAGACTATCCTGAAAGAAATGCATTAGCATCCTTTCGTCAGTTGAGTATGCAGACATCTTTCTGTAATAAGCTCGTACATGTACTTTTGGACATGTGTCTCCTTTATACTTGTCAAACGTAGGGGCTTTGAATTTAATTGGCACCCTCAAGCCAGGTACCAAGCCCATTGTTTCCATGTCCAAACCCACGGCACTTTGGTTTAGGACTCCCTTCATCTGTTCTTCCAGCATTCTAATCTTTTGGGAATCATCCATCGGCCCTTCAAAACCTCCTCCGGAGAAGGCGTCTTCCTGCTGATCTTCTTGCCACATACCATTTCCAGCCCCATACCCATCATATCCATTATTACGTCCTGCTCTGATCTGATTCATTCCCGGACCTCGGCCTCTGTTGCCGTACCCTTGAACACCTCCAGCAGGACCAAAAGCCATAAATCCGGTACCGTTTCCGTTTCCAAAGCCTCCGTAACCCTGATTGGTCGCGCCATAACCGTCTTGCCCAAAGCCTTGAGCATTAAAGCCATACTTGCCAGTGTTATCGAATCCCTGATCGTTGAACCCGAATCCAGTGTTGACAAAGCCGTTGCCTCCCATATTGTCACCCAAATTGACATCCCCCAGCCCAACGTTATGGACAGCAGTCTCATTTCCAACTCCGACGTTACCATTTACAGCAGTGGTAGCGTTGTTGACATTAGCAGCAGGTGTATTGATTACAGGCGGAGCCACTGGCGTGGGAGTACCGTCTCCATGAACAGTATCGACCCGTACAGACTGATGATCTTCATTACCATGACCAGCGTTTCGGGCCAACAGAGGCTGGACCATGGCCTGCAAATTCTCCTGCCCTTTTGCTATAGCTTCCATGGTCTGCATGAAGAGAGCGAGCTTCTCGCGCACATCTTGCATCTCGTTCTGCATTTGATCCATGATCCTTCGACAGTTAGTGCGGGTAGAATAGCGGTGCGGATGTTGATCTGCAATCCTGGAAAGTACCTGGTACAGAGCAGGACATAAGACACTTATTCAAAAATTACCTGTAATGCAATATGAGTATGAATGCAATGCAATGTGTCTGTGCATTAGGGAAATTCATTCCCCCCAGTTCTAGTGTGAAGGTGCCAGTGCAGTGACAGTGTTGACAATAGGAATATCGGAGCTGAATCATAGAAAGCCTCATATATTGCAGGGAAAATTAATAAGCCCGGAGTACAATATTACTGAGAGTACAATAAGAAGGCATGACCTCAACCAACAATCCTGGTGATGGTCAGCACTATGCAAATAAAGCATACAAGTTACTATATGAAATGATCAAATCCTCCCAAAAGTCTGGTACTCTTCTATCAACTTCTTGGTCTCCGGATGG
>CAWUDS030002414.1:0-25974 GCA_963859935.3 Lathyrus sativus | reverse complement strand
AGACCACCCTCACTACAGTGGGCATCCCAACACTCGGAGAGGAAGAAAGTCTACACTTAATCCCCTCTTTTAATTTGGTACAAAGAGAAATCAAACTATTATGGTTTGAAAAAGGACTCGGTACGAGACCGAGGTTTTTATGAGGAAATGTTGGAAGCGTCTTTGTATTGACGGACGAACGTCGAGATCACCCTCACTACAGTGGGCATCCCTATGCTCGAAGAAGAAGGGGTCTACACCCAATCCTCTCGTCGAATTCAATACAAAGAAATGATTTTAAGGAGGTGAGGTTTGAAAATGGACGGGAAGCGTCTTCGTATTGAAAGACGAGTGCCGGAACCACCCTCACTACAGTGGGTATCCCAACACTCGGAGAGGAAGAAAGTCTACACTTAATCCCCTCTTTTTAATTCAATACAAAGATGATTTGATTTTGAAAACTGTTTGACAAAGTTTTTGAATCGAGTCAGGACAAATAATGAAGAGAGAAAAGGGGTGGTCTTAGATCCAACATTACCTATCAATAATTTGACTGGTAATGAATTACGGAGGTCTCGTCATCGACCCAAAACAAGAAAATGGGACAAAATGCCCAATAACTAAAGAGAAATAAAAAATACACTCTAAAAAGGGGAATAAAGTATAAGAATCAAATATATATATATATAATATAAACTATATAATATATTAACAGAATTATAATAATATAAACTGTTAAAAAATAAATAAATAAATAATAAAAGTTTTGAATAAACAAAATATATAACATAAACTATATAATATATTGACAGAATAATAATAATAATATAAAAAAGGAATTGAAATGGAGGTGTTGTGTTAAGTATGAACATTAGATGGGCCACAAACTCGCGGATCAACAAAAATCCTAACACTATTCGGCTTTTGAGTCACAACATGTAAATCCCAACAGCAAAATAGGTTTTGAAAACGAGAAAAAGGGAACGAAATCAACGACAACCATGGTCATTCGCAAAAGTGAAAAAAAAAAAAAAAATCAAAGGGAACGAGGGAGAACACACGCCACCTTCTTCTCGACTGGCAGACTAGGGCGATAGGTTTTTCGTATTTCTAAGTTCTACTTTGTGTTCCCATCTCAGATCTTCTCTTCATTTCCTTGTTCCGCCATCTTTTTCATCTATTTTTGATTCGGTGATGATTTTGTGGGGTTTACGGTTATTCGAAGGAGGTTTCTGGGCTTTGATTTCGAAATGAATTCAGGGTTGGAAGTTGAATTTAGGTTTGAAGTGGAGTTGTGGCTGAAGTTTCACGGCAATTTCCACAGGGTTGTGAGGTTCGGGTGAGGTGCGATGAAGTTAAGGCTTTCTGGGTGAAAAAGCTTTGATTTAAGGTGGATTAGAGATGGGTTATTTTGAAGGTGGGTTGGTTAATGAAGGTCTGTTAGGTAGTGAAGATGAAGGTTTGAAAGGACGTTTGAAGGTGAACAGGGGAAGAGCTTCCACTGAAGATTGTTTGGTGGTTGTGAGGTTAACGGAGGTTCGAAGTTTTTTTGATGAAGAAAGGAAAGTTGAAGGTTATTGCAGAAGAGGATTTTGGTTACGGAATGGTGAAAGGGATTTCGAGTTGTTGGTGTTAGGTTGAAGTTGCGGTTTTGGTTTGATGAAAGTTTCTGATGTTGTTTGGAAGACAATATGCAATTTGGTGTTGATGCGTTTAGAAAGCTAGTCAGAACTGGAAGTTTGTGTGATTTTTTGTTTTTATGGTTTTGTGAATGGAGTTTGGTTGTTGAACAAGGATGAAGGGTTTGAATGTGTAAAGAGGGTTACGGTGAGTTTCGTAGTGGAAGTAGAATAGAGTCGGAGTACTGTAGAGGGTTGGTTTGAGATATTGAACAACAAAGACAGTGGGCTTGTTCGGTTTGCTCATGGTTCACATATGTGAGTGAGTTTGAAGTTAGTTGTAAATGGTGAGGGTTCGTTATACTCAATGCCAGGAAACAAGACAAACCAAACAAAACAGATCAAGATTATGAAGACAGTAGGAGTAACAGAATACTTACAGAATAATACCACCAGATTGTTGATGCAGAACACAGGTGAGCTTCTTCTTCAATCTCCTTTTTTTCAGTTCTTTTTTAGTGAAAGCAGCTAGGGTATCCCTTCTGTAGTCTCTTCCTTTAAGCTTTTATAGTGAGGTCAATTAGGTTTAGCAGACCAACTCTTGAGGCCCTGAAACCCTCTGCACCTTAGGCTTTAGGTTTGGTCTGCTACTAACCTGTCCTATTACCATTTCTGTGCTAAGACTGTGGTGCTGTAATTGCCTACAACTGCTCTGTATTTGCCATTTTTGTGAATGTGTTTCTGCTGTCTCATTTTTTCATGTCCCTGAATTTATTTATTTAAATTGAAAATATCTGATATATTTTAACCTGCATTTTCACTGTGGTATCACAACAATTTTACTGATACATTTAATTTCTTTGCAGGTTTATCATCTTTAGCCAAAGAGCCAAATTTCATAGCTTCCTCAAAAGTCCAGTTTCAATTTGCATCTACGCGGATAATAATCTGGCAACCAACTTTCTTTCTCACTTATTGTATTAATGTGGCATCTTGCACTGATCAATTGCTTGGTTTGCCCCACAATCCAGCAGCTCTGGAGGTCGGTCTGCTGTAAGTAAAATAAGCGGCACAAAAATCTTGACTTGATTCTACAACAGCTGGAAAAAGGTTTGAAACTGCAGTGTCTGATGATTGAAATGATAGACGAGCTTCATAAGATCCATGACCCGGCTCCTTCCATGGATCAACTGGATGTGATTTTTTCTCCAGTGATTCATATAACCGCAATACATTCAGTTCAGAGTAGCAGTCTTCATTTGATCAGGCTCACCTGCTTCCAATAGGATTCTGTAGCATGGAGGGGCCTCCGCCAAATTTTCTTTGGTACATTTTCCTCACAATTAGGTGTTTATCCAGAGCCATCAATTCCAGAAGTGTTCTACAGCTCTGTGGATTCAGCACGTGCATCTGACGTAGAATATCCCCCTCCAATATCCCTGGGTTCTGCATCACTATTCCAAGAACACGACGTTCAAGTCCCTTGAAAACAATGCTATTGATGGTCCCATCTCCATTGACCCATGGCAATATTGGCATACATAATTCATCCGAAGAAAACTTTATTATTTCTTTCTCATGATCATGTCTCGACTGGCCAAATCTGATTTGCATGCAACCTTCATTCTTGTCAAAGGCTTGATTTTCATGGTCCACATCCTCATGTGGAGGATTAAGAATTGTGACTTTGTGCACGTTATCAAGGCCAGTGTTTCTTTTCCTCAGAACATCAGCAGCAGCAGCAGAACCACTTTCTTCTGATTTGTAAAGCTTGCATGTATTATCACTTTCCTTAACGGTCTTGTTTGAGGAAGGTCGAACAGGATGAAAACCAGGCACGGCTGTCAAAAAGTACTTGTGGCGGTATAGAGCATCAACAATACGAACAGAGTCATAAGCATTGACCTTTAAGGCTTTTCCAAATACTTGAAGAGCATCAACAATCAGTCCATCCACATCTGCTCCTGGCAAGTTTATAGCTTGAGAAATTTCTCCCATGGTTAATCCTTGGTCACCAGCCTTCTTGATGGTATCATAAACAACCATGAAGACCTCAGCACACACAGCACATTTTTGTTCTTGATTGGAAGGTACCGTCATCAAATGGCGTACATACTCTGTCATAGCTTCCCAGGGTGATTCAATGTGATTTTTATTCTCAGGTACTTGGTCGCATGAGTTAACCGTTTCCAGCATATGATCAGTAAGTGAACAGTTACTGCTTTGGGCCGAGTTAACTTGAAAATTCCCCTCACAATGTTGGTCATTGTTATTGTTATCATTTTCCTTGAACAAATCTAAAATATCAGCTCTTGAGACTGTTGTGCGGTGAACAGAAACTATTATACCAGGAAAACCTTTTTCCCGGCGAGAAATAATTTCACCCTCTGTTCCGAACGAGGATTTCAGTTTCTTGGCTTCAGCATTTCTTTTTATTTTTTTTTGAATTAATTTTACGCATCTATCTCTTGCTTTGCAGGTGATGGCCGGCGGTACGGTTATGTAGAGCTCGCCTGATTTGCTTTGGTGCAGCAGGCTAGTGTGTTGTAGGTGTTTCAGAGCTTGTTTGTTGTTGTTTCTGTGGATGATTTTGAGTTTTCCTTCCACAATTTCATTTATTGGGTGTAACATGATTGGGAATGTGAACATAAGCCCCAGGCATAATCCTACCTGTACGGTAAGCGATGACCAATTTCTAGGGAGATTAAGGGTCACAATGTCTTTAGTTTCTTCACCAAAAGCCATGTAACCGCATAACCCAAAAAGAATGTATACAAGTGTAATCCCACTAAAAGTCTGAGCCAGCAATTTTGGGAATTTAGATTTATCCCGCATAGAATTCTCTAGGGCAAGTGTCATTCCAAATCCCTCAAACAGAAAACGGCCATGCCTGCTGCAAATGGTAATCCCCCAATGTTCGATGTGATTGCCGTCCTTTCCCCAAATGGAAGTCCACCTTCTAAGGCCTGTCGTGCATCTTCCTTCACTACAATTCCCATAGCTAGGATATTGCACACGTCAGCAAAAATGCTAAATGGTGCTAAAGATGATAAGCTCCCTATCCATGACGATCCAATTTCAACTGGTACTAGCATAAATATGTAAGTGGTAACAGAGGGTCCATTTCTTTGGAATACAGAATCAAGGTTTTGCCCAATAAATATCAAATATGCAACAGACCCTGCGCATTGTGCTACCACGAGTACAACTTCGGTCAGATACCGACCCAAGGTTCCAAAGCATCTATAACCCAGGTCTCCATATGATCTTGACTCCACTAATGGTTCTTCTATTGCCAACTTATCTCTGCACTTAACCGTGAAAATAATTGAGTCGAAGAGTGAATGCATGCATCTGAATCATACATAGATAGAAAAGATAATGGTGCTTGACCAATGAAGTTCTATGAGTCTCTGGTGAAATCATGTCCAAGGACAGATGAAATTCCACAAATCTGTCTAACACAGGTACAAGACTGGCCAAGTTGTGATCTGGAAGATTGTCAGCAATTGATTCGCGGATGCTCTTGCTTTCAGTGGAAAGAAATGCTAGAAGCAACGCAGAGTAAGCTTCGACAATCATTTTCTCCGCTTCTTTTCCACCTTGTAGTACAGCCGCCTCATCATTTTCTCAAATTTTTTCTCAACCAGATTTACAAGCAAACCCAGAATAGCAACGAGAAAAATCCAACTCGTGATCATTTAGAAGCATATCACATAGATGGTCCTTTTCAGTTCTCAAAGAGTTGTCTTTTATTTGAGCAAAGGACTGAGATGAGCTAAAAGGAGGGAAATGACCAGCAGTTAACATAGGCATGGCCTCTAGTCCTCCATTGGCAGCAATTAGTTGACAGCCAATAGGGTTGTCATTAGTCAAATTCATCAGCACCTTAACAGCAGTAAGGAGGCAATCACTTAGAAGGCTAGAATCTTCTTCATAACTGATGTCAGGACTGGAACAATTGATGTTCCCATCACTTGATTCTTGTTGACTCATTTTGGTTTGCGATTGATATTCATTTTCAAATTTTCTATTCGCTACCTTATGTTTTTTTTAGAATGAGATGGTTTGTGATTCCCCGATAGTACGTCCCACTGAGAGGGCACAATGTCATCCTCATCAAATGCAAAGGGATCATGGTTATCTTCCAAAATTACAGCCGGGGTACCTTTCGTAAACTGAACATTCTTCCTGGAACTATTTTTGGTCACGATTTTTTTACTGTGCGAACTCTTTGATAAACCGCTGTCATGCTCATCAAATGCAAATGGATCTTGGTCCTTCCTATTGGAAATGATTTTTTTTTTGAATTTGTAACTTGGATTATTCCCATTATTTGTAGATTCTGTATGAATGGATCTTAGGAGAAGATAATGATATGTATTTGAATGGAAATTATGAATGGGATTTGAGATTTGAAAATGAAATAGGTTATGAATTGAACTTGAGTCGAACGTGAAATGGGATTAAAATTTGGAAAGAAATTGAAAAAAAATTTGGATTTGAGCGAAGTTGAAAAGGAAATTAAAATTTGAACAACTGAATGGAATTTGAAATTGGATAAAAACTGGAAGATGAAATCTTGACATTAAATTGAAAGTTGGATTGAATTTAAAAAAGAGATGAACTTGAATTGGATCAAAACGAAACTGGAAACGGATTGGATTAAATCTTGAGTGGACTTTGAATCTTGCATTTGGAAAGGCATGAAATTTGAAACCTTGAATTGAATATGCGAAATTAACACCAGATTCTGATTCCATCTTGAAATAGTCCGAAATGGAAAAGAAAGTTTAAATTCTCCTATGACACATAGTTAGGACTTGTGAATGACTTGAAAAGGTTGACCAAATGTTTTGACTTCTGATGGCTCTGCAACTTGACTTCAATGAAATAAATCTCCCTTCTTGACAAAGACTAATAATCTGATCCACACACAAATGACCTAAAATGGCACATAAACTCTAGCCGGATCGCCATGTACACACCACTTAAATCCATGCTTCCCGAAAATAATCCCTTGTTATTAAATCAAAGCCCTGGATCTCCATACGTATTATACCTTAATCTTGACCAACTAAAACTCAAATGGAGTCTGACTCGCTTTTCTTCAACCTCATGATAGAAGTAACATATATTTTTTTGATTTTTCTGCCCCTGACAATCATATATGCTTATCTGTTTGTCTTCAAGGACCTTGACTTGTCTCTGATAAGGGTAACCACTTGGTGACTTGAATATAACCTCCTTGATCAGGTTAAAAAACCATTGGTAATTTTTGTTAGACACACATTTCTTGATCCCCCGTGAAACGCAAAACGCTATGCAACGCTTATGCATATGCTGATGCAATGAAATAAAACATAAGCCAGAGAGGTCGGTCAAATTTTGGGGTACAACAGTCTCTGGCAGACCTCAGATCATATCCCCCACTGGTCTCTGACAGACCTCAGAACACATCTCCAAATAGTCTCTGACAGACCTCGGAACACACCAACTGGTCTCTGACAGACCTTAGAACCCTCCATAAATATCCAAGATCCTGATCAACAAACCGGTGGTCTGAAGGTCTAGTTACCTGCATAACCCTGAATCCCCTCACAGGTGGGTGGCCCTATAACTGGCACAAGGTACGGCATCCTATGCGGTCGCCGGCGTCACAGACTTTCAGGGTTGATGATACGATTCCCAGAAGGAGTGGCATCATCAATTCCTGAAGAGGCCTCACTTAGCCAACTTCCAAATGATCGGTCCCCAGAGTCGACAATCCAACTAACCAGCAACCCACGCCAACCAAAGGAAGGGGCAGGAGGCCAACCAGAGGAACCTCGTCTGAGTGTAGATTTCATGGGACACCGAAGCAAGCAAAGCAAGCGGGCGCCCACTAATTTCTACTCTAATTCTAGGTGCACTCAAGCCCAGGTCCGGCTTATCTCTCAATATCAGAACACCCGTCACACCCCAGATACAGCAATAATAATCAATATATAAAGCTGAAAATAGAAGGTTAGAAATATAAAATAACTCCATACAAAATCCTCGACGGGAAAACAAGCGTTAGGATTGACTCTCTTAAGGGACGTTGGATCCCAAATGCATAAGAACTATCGCAGTCCTTAGCAGCCAGGGGACGTTGGCTCCCCAGCAGAGTCGCCAGCTGTCGCTACTGCGAAAATCGGCGCCGGCTGAACAGAAGAGTCGCCACCGCACGTTATTTATCCCACGGGAGGGAAAGGAAACGCTCAGAGTAAACCTCGCACAACACGGGAAAGGTATGGTCATCGCAACCAAAACCTGGATTCGGGAGTCGGTTACGCAAGGGGAAGGTATTAGCATCCCTCACGTCCGTCGTACTCGACGGGATCCACGCTTGTTTTTGGGTATGGATTATTATTCTATCTACTCTAAAGGTCAGGGGTTAAAAAGAAAAGAGAGTGAAAATAAAATGACTCGGCAAAGTATCGCACTTTATGCCTACGTATTCCCGTCTGGAACGAGAAATCAGAGTCAACGTAGTTCGCCTACCTACGGGAAAGGAGGGGAAGGTTGCTCGCTAGGATATCGCATCCTATGCCTACGTACTTTCACACGGCATGAAAGATCAGAGCAAACGTAGTTCGGGCCACGTACGACACAAGTCTGTCTTGATTTTATTCCTTCTGAAAAAGGTTCTTCTGATTAGCAGTCCAAGCGGACAAAAATGACATTTTGATGAGTTCACGTTCTTTTACGGAAGAAGTGTCTTTTATTGTGTTTGAAATCTTTATGTGTTTTTCGGTTTGTTTTGAGAAAGAAAGAGACAGAACTCTAACCTACGGTTGCAAAGGGAAACAAACTAACCTAATGTTATCATGCATGGGTTAAGACCTAGTGTCTATCATGCTCCTCTCTTGCACAGAGAGAAACAGAGATCCTAAGGGATAGGCAGAAACAGAAACAATATCAGATATATACAGTAAAGCAGTAAAATGCATGGATGCAGCAATACAAGCTAGGCAAGGGAGTCCCACTCAACCTCGAACCTAGAAAACAATAGGCAAAAGTGAACAGACTTCACTTTCAGCCTAACAGGGCAAACAGCAAACAATACAGTCAGGAAAACCAATCAATACATCAAGAAATGAAATACAGCAAAATAAACAGCCACAGCAGCTCTGCATCCATCTTCAAGTCATCTCCAATCAGCTACAAGCTTCAGTCAGCAGCAGTCTCTACCTTCATGGCCTTCAGGTAAGGGCTTTGATCATCAGTCTTCCATCTGCAATGGCTTTTCTTCTAGTTCAAACCTCCAGGGTGAGGGATCAGTCACAAGAGTGAATTGGGTGTTAAGCAATCAGTTGACTACCAAGGGTGGTGAACAGACTGCTTCTAACACAAAAGACATTTTCTCTCAAGAGTTCTATCTCTTAGACACTGTCACCAAGCCTTCCAAAGGAAGGGGGTGAGTATCTTAGAGAGACTCTGAATCACAGAGAAGAATGGATGCAGACAAGGCAATCCATGTTTGAGAAACAAGCTTTCTAATCTAGAGCTCTGCCTAGCTCCTAAACCCTAGTCTCCTCAGCATCTGCTAGCAAGAATCTCTTCTTCAACTCTGGAAGTTGATCTTCAACATCTGGATCTCCAATGGCTTCATCTTCACCATTCTTCAGCTCTCCCAAGTCCCCAGACAATCCCAATACCCACACAAACAAGCAATAATCCCCAGAGGGCATACCACACCAGTCAATCAAATATACAGCATATTAATAGCAGTAGGGAGTCCTGACTTTTTCTCTAAGGGATCTAATAACTACCCATAGCCCCTATAGTCCCATAACTAAACTAGTCAAACCCTAAGTCCTAAGGGAAATGAATTGATTCTCCTAAGTCATCACCTAAAAACCCTAATTTGTTCATGTTGTTCAAACCTACACTAAACACCTAAATTTAATTTCTAAAAATGGGAACTAAATTGAATCTATAAGTTCAAAGTCTAAACTAAACAACCTAAAAAGAATGGACAAAAAATATTGAAGCATTTAATAGAACAAAAAATAACAAAATCATGCATGAAATGAAACTATTTAAAATGCTCTTTATTTGAAAAATATGGGAAAAATATCAAATAAAAAATAAAATGCAATTTTTATTTTTTATAATTTTCTAGACATCCTAAAGAAAATAATGCAAAAAGAATGAATTAAAAATGATTATTTTGCTATTTATTATGAATTTTAGAAGATGCATAAAAAATTAAAGAAAATAAAAAGAAAATAAAATGAAATAAAATGGAGGGGGTGTGAATAGCAGGGGTAACACGTTCAAAACATTGGGCTTATTAAAATGGGGGGTGTGGATAGCGCTCTGAGCCCAACCCCCCAATTAATGAAACGCAGCGTTTCAATTCTTTGGAAATTTCCCTCCGTTTTCAACATTCAATCGTGGCCGTGCGATGAGGGGATTAAGTCAACACATGGGAAGGATCTGAGGGCTGAGGGTCATCGTCCCCAACGAGCCCTAGGGTTTCTGCAAATTCTTCCTCCATGCACAGAACTTCTAACCCTTCTTTCTCCCTAATCTCTCCATGAAACGCCAAGATATAAACACCAAAGTTGATCTCCTTCTCACGTAGAACATCACTGTATCCATAGTTTTCAACATAACAGCCTAGATTTCCAAATTTGATAAACATCACAGTTCTGATTCGCCATTGTCACCTGTGATCAACTACCTCAATTCTCCACAAAACTCATCCTAAATTAATCTACAACTCAACCTGATCATAGCATGCTAATCCAATAACCTTATCGTGCCTTATCCTAGCAATTACAAATTCTACCAGATTTGGTACCTCATGCTCGACTTCCATGAAACTCAACCAAACTTGCCAAAATCAATCATCTACTTATGCTTAACCATTCTATACTTCCAAAACCCTAATATTCTACCTAAATTGAGCAAATCGAACAGAAGACAAACCTGGTGCAATTGGTGAAAACAGGTGTGTAACTCCTGAGATCAGAGGCTTGCAGTGATTGAAATTTGCTCAGCAACTTGAGGGATGAATTCTGTATGCAACAAGAACACTGAACAATGCTTGAAACTCGAGTTGGACCACAATATGCAATTCTTGCAATTTCTTCAAAATAGCTTCAAGCTGCCATGGATCTTCTTCTACCTCAGCATGGATTCACTCACAATGATCAGAAGAAAAGGTTTGTGGTGGAGAGATGAATGGAGATTGGAGAGAATGGAAGTTTGAGATCAAGTTGCCAATGGAAGAATCTTGCTTTTCACACTCTAATCTTACCTCTCATCAACAATGATCACCAACCATTTACCCTCCCTGATCCACTCTTTTTATAATGATCAATGGAAACTCCTAGATTCATCTAGAAAGATCTAGAAAGTATTGAAAATCTCATGTGATGGGAACTTGAATATCTCATGCACCATGCATTAAGTCTTGCAAAATGGCCTTAAAATGTCATCATAGGAGATATTGGAGAGATATAAGCAAATACAATGCTTTTCCTTGCCTTGTGTTGAAATTTCCAAAGATGACTTATAATGCAAGTTTCAAATTAACAAAGCATCACCCATTTTAAAGCCTCAAATCAAAATTCTATCTGAACCAATGTTCTCAAAATGATGTTTCCAATCAAAATGATATATTGGATGACCTATTTTGGATTTCTAGATCCTCCAAACCAATTTCCAAATTCAACTTTTTCAACTTATAAGCCATTTTTAGTTCATTTTGACCAATCATGCAAATCTATGCTTATGAGCTTTTCCAACCATTCATGACCTTCTTTCTTGACTTAAAATCACATTTTGAACAACTTTCATGTTTTGAGTTTTTCCATTTGAGGCTTGGAAATAGGAGATATAGCCTTTGCTTAAAAATGACCTATAACTGACAAATGACCAAAATACCCTTTGCTTGCCAAGACCATAAGTTGAGTTCCACACATCATATGAAGGCATACCATACCATTCTAGAAAGCTAAGACAATAAGGAACAATTCTTATGTTGACCAGAAATTCATTTGAAATCTCCTTGAGGGGTAAAACTAGCTTGGAAGTCAAGTCACTTTTGCAGACAAAATTTCAGACACCCCAGATGACCTGTAACTTGCAAGGACCATAACTTGAGTTCTATAAATCCCCTTAATGTCTTCCACCACTCAAATTAAAGGTCTTGAGATCCTCTACAAGTTTCATGTTGGCCAAGAATCCATTTGAAGCTTGCATTTTGACTTATCTTGCTTGGAAGTTTGTCCTAAACTAGGGAATTTTACACAGAAACCCTAATTTAGAAACTCCTCTTCTCCTTGATTTCTCTTGATTTCTTCTTAGCATATCACCATATCCTTATTCCCCATGTCAAATGATGAACCCCACACCTCTACAATAGACCTGAATGCCCTTAAATCAATCAATTGACCTAGGGTTGACCTAGGGTTGACCCAGATGAAACCCTAGTTGACTGTCTTCAACTGCAATTCTTGTGATCCCATCAACAACTTGTTTTCTTCTCCAAATGACTTTCTAAGTCCTCCAAGATGTCTAGATACTCCCCATGCTCTCAATTCACAACTCATAATTCCCTTGTTGATCCTCAGACACCCTCAGTTAGGAGATATACTCAGTGCTTGATCCACTGAACTCCCTGCTTTCAAATTCTTTCTTGATGAATTGAATGAGATTGAATTAGGATAATAACCTCTGGATAGGCCTCTAGAGATGAGAATAATGCTTGATCCCCTGTTGAATGACTTGCTATGCTTATGCTATGCAGATGAGTAACCTATGTACATGACTCTATATGCAAATGCTAATGATATTGAAACATAAACCAAGTGAAGAAGGTTGAGCAAATTTTAGGGTGCAACAGTACCCTTATGGTGGCATGCGACGTAGTCACTCTCAGATCACAAGTCTTTAGTGCGGTACAAGTTACAAACGGACTAAAAAACATTTCTTTCGTAAAAGACTCAAACAAACATTCAAACTCTGTTTTGTCCTCTTGGACCCTTAATCAGGAAAACCCTTTTCAGAAGGAGATAAAAAACTGTCAGACGAGCTTGTGTCTTCCATAGCCCGAACTACGTTTGCTCTGATCTTTCATGCCGTATGAAAGTACGTAGGCACGAGATGCGATATCTCGGCGAGCAACCTTCCCCTCCTTTCCCGTAGGTAGGCGAACTACGTTGACTCTGATTTCTCGTTTCAGACGGGAATACGTAGGCATAAAGTGCGATACTTTGCCGAGTCATTTTCTTTTCTTTTTAACCCAGACCTGTAGAGTAGATAGAATAACACACCCTTAGATAGAAAACAAGCGTGAATCCCGTCGAGTACGACGGACGTGAGGGGTGCTAATACCTTCCCCTTGTGTAACCGACTCCCGAATCCAGGATTTGGTTGCGATGACCATTCCTTTCCCTCTTTGCGTTAGGTTTACTCTGAGCGTTTCCTTTCTCTCTTGTGGGATAAATAACGCACGGTGGCGACTCTTCTGTCATAGCCGGCGCCGATTTTCGCAGTAGCGACACATAATACCTCCTAGGTTTGGTTGTGATTATTGTCATAATAGGCAAAAGGAAGTCAAATCTCTTCAAGCCAAGTTAGATAATGCCTTACAACCTAAGATTGTGTTTGCTATTGATCCTTCTAAGGTTGAAAAGCCTTTGAATCACTTTAAAAATAAACATAGACATATGTATAAGGATTCTAATAACAAGGACATGTCTCATAAAAAACCTATCTTGTCATTGTTGTTGCAAAAAGGGACACACCATTGAAAAGTGAAAATTTAGGAAGTTATTTGTTTCTAAAGGAGTTGCTCAATGGTTGCCCAAGAGAAACTTTGATCTCACTCACTCCCAAGGACCCAAAGAATATTGGGTACCTATTGCCTTTGTTTAAAAAAATTAGATTGAATGTCTTGAATCTACCGAAAAGATGTGGTATGTTGATATTGGGTGTTCAAGGAATATGATGGGTGACATATATCTTTTTATTGACTTCGTGTCAAAGAGAAAGGGGTTCGTCACATATAGAGATAACAAAAAAGGTGATATACTTGAAAAAGGTAGTGCAGGTAATCCCTCATCTACTATCATCTCTTATGTTATGCTAGTTGATAGCCTTAAACATAATATTCTAAGCATAAGCCAACTTTGCGACAAGGGTTTCAAAGTTACCTTTAAAAAATCTTGTTGCTTGTTTGTGCATGATCCAAAGAAGGAATGTATGTTTAAAGGGTTGAGGTTAAATAATACTTATATGCTAAGTCTATATGAGTCTAGATGATGCATCCATAGGCGGTGCTAATTGTCTATCCACCATGACTGAAAACTCTTGGTTGTGGCATAGACGCCTAGCTCATTTTAACTTTGACCTATTGAACAAAGTATCCTCAAAGGATTTGGTAATTGGTCTACCTAAAATAAAGTTCACTAAAGACCACCTATGTGAAGCTTGTCAAATGGGGAAGCAAAAAAGAATCTCTTTTAAATCTAAAAATCTTGTTTCTACCTCAAGACCTATTGAGCTTATTCACATGGACCTCTTTGGTCCTTCTAGGACCAAAAGCTTAGGTGGAAATTACTATGGATTTGTTATTGTATATGATTACTCGAGATTTTTTTGGGTATTGTTCTTGTCTAGTAAAGATAAGACCTATCAGACTTTCAAACAATTTGCTAGACTATTTCAAAATAAAATGTATTTGAAAATCATTTCCATTTGAAGGGATCATGGTGGAGAGTTTCAAAATCACCTCTTTGAAGATTATTGTGACAAACATGGCATTGAGCACAACTTTTCCGCTCCTAAAACTCCACAATAAAATAGTGTTGTGGAACGTAAAAATAGAATTCTTGATGAGCTAGCGAGGACTATGCTTAATGAAGGTAATTTTCCTAAGTATTTTTGGGCGGACGCCGTTAACACGACTTGCTATGTCATGAATAGAGTAATTAATCACCCTATTATAGATAAGATCCCCTATGAACTACTTAGAGGTAGAAAACCTAATGTTTTCCACTTACATGTCTTTGGATGTAAATGCTATATTTTGAACAATAATAGGGATAATCTTGGAAAATTCGATGCAAAAGCCGATGATGGTATATTCCTCGGATACTCACAATCTAGTAAGGCGTATATGATTTATAAAGAGAGATTACTTATAGTTGAGGAGTCCATACATCTTACATTTGATGAGTCCCATCCAAAATATATTGGGAAAGGTGTTGTGTGTCATGATGTATGTGTGTCTTTTCAAGATATTCTCAATGGAACCGAACAAAGGATTGATCAACCTAAAACGGTAAATAATGAGAAGAAAAAAGATGACAATGATGAAGAGGAAAAGGAAGAAAGTCCAACTACAACGGAAGGTCTACCTTTGACTTAGAAGGCATCAAAGGATCACCCTATTGACAACTTACTTGGAGACATCACAAAGGGAGTAACTACTCACTCTAAGACAAGTAATAATTGTTATCACTTTACGTTTGTGACTTAAGTAAAGCCTGAAAATGCTAAAGGTGTATTGCTTAATGAGCATTGGCTTATGGCCATGCAAGATGAACTAAATCAATTCAAAAGAAACGACGCTTGGGACCTTGTCCTTCATCCTAAAGACCATCAAGTAATTGTGTAGCGGAGAAATTTGTGAGTGTAAGCTATTGATTAACTTAACTAAAAATGCAAGAGTCGCTACCGCACTTTTATTTTATCCAAAAGAAAAGGAAAAAGAGCGAACAAAACCTAAAGAGTTCTAAAACAAGAACAAACAGAGAATGGGTAAGGGGGTTGGTTACGCAATGGGAAGGTGTTAGCACCCAAAACTTCTATAGTACTCTATATGAGTCCTTTGAAATATTTACGCTTTTTGGTTTGAAAAGGTTTGTTCGAAATGAGATTGGGGAGATGAGAAGAGAAGTACTTTTTTAAAAGGTTTTTGTGTTTGAAGAGACTTCTTAAGTCTCATGCCTACGTACCCGCAAAGTGCAATATAAGATCAAAACATCGTAGTAAATGGTACAAATAAAAAAATGGTTTGTTATAGTTGAACTTAAATGTAAAGATAAGTCGTCATTTTAAGGAGAAAACTATGACTAGTCGCCCACAAGTATAAGAAAACAACATTTGCATCATCTTAAGATGGATGATTTTGCTTGGATAAAGATCAACAAGTCTATCACTCAACATCTAAGTGGAAAATATCAACATCTTAAATACTATGGGGAATAGGATAATTATATCTCAACTATGAAAATGACTCATGTTTAAACTTTTTGAAAAGTTTTAAATGAAAAAGTGCACAAAGGCACAAAAAGTCTGAATGAGTTTTTATATTTTTATGTCTTTTTGAAATTAGTCAAAGTATGATTAACATTGATTGATATTTATTAAAGAAAACAAAGTTTGCAAAAATCATTTGACAAAAGTCAAGGTTTTTTTTTATGAAAGAGGTTTAATTTTGAAAACAAGAAGGTTTTCCTATAGAGGTAAAGGTATATCCCAACCATACTACAATCAGTGAGTTGCTACTGTAGCCATCCCGGCTGCACCCTAGTAACCAGTTAATGCTCCCCGTTGTTACCCTGATAGGGCGAGAGTGGCAAATAGACAGTTTGAAACCCCACCTATGTCATATTCCCAGTTATTGTAGCATTTTCTTCAGCTATAGTTGATTCAGAAGAGGACTCGGGCGCCTCTTACCGGAGCTCCTCCATCAGGATACGATGCGAATGCTAGATGCAACTTCCATTCTAGTTCTCTTAGTCATAACATTGATAATTGTAAAGCTTTTAAGCATAAATTCCAAGACTTGCTTGATTCCAAAGCTATCAACTTCACCAATGAGGGTCCCAATGTTAATCAGAATCCTATGTCGAGCCATGGAGTAGCCAGAACAAATGCTATTATTGATGGGGAGAGATTGAACCTAGTGACTGATGTTGATAAAGTGAAGACTCCATTAAGTTTTTTTAAAGACAGATTGTTGAAAGGTGGTGTGTTCCCATGTTGCTTTGTTGATTGTCAAGAATGTGAATTGAGACCCGAGAGTTGTAGTCTTTTGAAAAGTGGTATTCAGAAAATGATCGATGACGGATATTTGCAGTTTGATAGAGTTGGTGTGGAAAATATGGAAGATGTTATTTACAAGGCTAGTGATGATGGAAATAATATTGCCACGATTTTGATCCCTTACAAGACTATTAATATTTCAGCACTAGCAAGGCCAGCACCTGTAATCATCACTACACCAGGACCAGTTCCGTATGAAAGTACCAAGGCCATCCCATGGAATTATGGGGCTGAGGTTTTCTACAACGGACAAAAACAAGAATTGATTGGTTCTTCGTATGTGGATTCTACTATTGATAATATAGTTGGTGCAGGAGGGATTACCCATAGTGGAAGTGTCTTTTCTCCACCAGAGGTTAATGTTGACAAGAAGGATAAATGTAAAGGGAAGGAAGTTGTTGAAGATGTTGTACAATAACAGGTTGGTGATAGTTCTTTTTCTAAAGATGCTGAAGAGTTCATGAGATTAATCCATAAGAGTGATTATAAAATTGTGAACCATCTGAATCAGACTCCTTCAAAAATATCTATTTTATCTTTGTTGTTATGTTCTGAAGCGCACCGCAATGCTTTATTGAGGATTTTGAATTCTGCCTACGTACCTCAAGAGATACCAGTCAATCAGTTGGAAGGAGTGGTGGCACATGTTAATGCTGGAAATGGTTTGAGCTTCACTGATTTAGACTTGACTCCTGCCAAGAGGAATCAAAACCATGCCTTGCATATTTATGTGGAGTGTAGAGGATCTTTATTGTCACATATCCTAGTTGATACAGGATCTTCACTCAACGTGTTTCCGAAGAAAGCATTAATGAAGTTGGATACTCAAGTTTTAATCTATACACCTAGTGATCTTATGGTACAAATTTTTGATGGTTCCAAAAGATTAGTGTTTGGGGAGATAGTAATACCAATTCAGGTGGGGCCTGAAACTTTTGATGCAATGTTTTATATAATGGACATTCAATCGACTTATAGCTTCCTACTAGACCGACCTTGGATACATGTTGCAGGGGCAGTAACATCGACTTTACATCAAAAGTTGAAGTATATGATGGAAGGGAAAGTGGTCACTGTTTGAGGGGAGAAGGATATAATTTTCAGTCATCTATCCACATTCAAGTATATGGAAGTGGATGGGGAAATTCACGAAACTCTCTATCAAGCCTTTGAAGTTATGCAAATTAAAGAGAAATCTCCTATCGAGGTTAAAGGTCCAGAGGTTTCAATGTCTTTGTTCAAGGAAGCACGTGTAATTGTTGAATCCGAAAACTCTCAGAGATGGAGCCAAGTTTTAGATGTTTCTGTCAAGCAAGACAAGTTTGGTCTAGGGTACAAGCCCTCCAGCTTAACACAAGACCCTCCGAAGGACAGAGGACCTGTCAGATTCACCAGCAGTGGATTTATTTTTGACAGGATTCATGCTATTGAGGATGATGAAAGGGACAGTGATTGCGACATGGATGCTTGGATCCATCCTTGTGTTCCCGGCCAGAAGTTATGCAATTGGACTGCTGAAGATGTTATTCATATCACTCATGAAGAGTAATTCTCATTGTTTTTTATTATGTTTAGTCCTACGTTCTACCCAAGACGTAGTGACCCATTTGTAGGGCCTCTTTGTTTATTTGGACTATCATCATAAATAAAGGACGCTTTTCGCATTCAAATATTTTGAACCCTGTTTTTACTTTTTTTTTTATATTTATTAACAGAAAAATGGAATTGTGTTTGTGTTGTTTGTTTCATTTCATAATAAACATAAAACATCAATCATGCAGGTCTCTTATCTCAAATTCCACCGATTCTGATTCAGCTATGGCTCGGTATGACTTTAATAATCCCATTTATCAAGTTGAAGAAGAGACTGATGAAGATTGTGAACTTCCTAAGGAGATAGCCAGACTTCTTAAGCAAGAGGAAAGGGTCATTTTTCCTCATCAAGAGGACATTGAAGTTGTCAATTTAGGTATTGAGGACGATAAGAAAGAGGTCAGAATTTGGGCTGCTTTGGAAGACAGTGTCAAGAGAAGATTTGTTTAAATGCTCCGAGAGTATATGGATATCTTCGCTTGGTCTTATCAAGATATGTTCGGGATGGATACAGACATTGTGGTACATTGGCTGCCTCTCAGAGAAGAATGTCCGCCAGTAAAATAGAAGTTGAGAAGAACAAGGCCTGATATGGCAGTCAAGATTAAAGAAGATGTTCAGAAGCAGTTGGACGCTGGTTTTCTTGCTGTCACAAACTATCCTCTGTGGGTTCCTAACATTTTTCCTATACCTAAAAAGGATGGAAAGGTTAGGATGTATGTTGATTATATGGATCTAAACAGAGCAAGCCCTAAAGATGATTTCTTGCTCCCCCATATTGATGTGTTGGTTGATAACACCGCTCAATATTTTGTGTTTTCCTTCATGGATAGCTTCTCTAGGTATAACCAAATCAAAATGGCCCCAGAGGACATGGAGAAAACTACTTTCATAACATTGTGGGGGAATCCTTGCTATAAGTGTAAGTTCAGAATATGCCTAAGAGGGGGGGTGAATTAGGCTTTAGAATCTTTTTCCGGTTTTTAGATGTTCTTGAATTTTTCTTCTTTAAGTTCTTGGTGATGAAAGCAGTAAAAGTAGAAAGAAAAATGAACACGAAGATTTATAGTGGTTTCCTTCACAATCCGAAGGTACTCCACTCCCCTTTCCACATGAAAGAGAGTTTTCACTATAGTTTTAGAAAGTACAACCTATCACACCATCAACCGGTGAGGCCTACAATCTAACAACTAATCAACAACTAGTGTGCAAGAACAATCCTCTTGCAAACACTAACCCTTGTGTCCAACAATCCTAGATCACAAGTCACAATAGAAATAACTTTGTATATTTGTAATTTGAAAGTGATACAATGATAATATCAATCTAATGATTGATCTTCTCCTTTTGATCAAAATCCACTCTTCAATATCAATACAAGTGTTTAAAAATCTGGATATGAAATTGTATGAACAATATGAACACTTTATGAAAATATTTGAAAAGTAGTGAATTTGATTTAATGATTATTTTGAAAATTATTGGAGGTTGTTTTTTTTAATTTGAAATATTCAGAATTTATATGAGCAAAACACCATTTAAAAAAGGTATAATTGAGTATGAATCAAAACATGAAAAGGTATAACATTCAAACACAATTTGAATTTTAACAGCAACAATTTTTCAAAATTCGTTCAGTGTTAATCGGTTAACCATATAGGTTAATCGGCTAACACTTGAATGTTGGCCCAGAGAATTCAAAAATTAAGGTTGTTAACCGATTAACCCATATGGTTAATCGGTTAACACTGTTAAAACTCAGAAAAATACTAAGTTAAAAAGTGTTATACCAATTCAAATTATCTTAAAAATATGCAGATGCAAAATGTAAATATGATAAGTATTTGAACACTTGTATATCAATTAAAGGAGTGAATATTGATATACCGAAGCTTGAGTCCAAATCTTGAAAGATGAATGATCATTTGCACATGATTCTTGATTTGTTTGACAACATTCCATAGTCTTGATATGCTTCTGGTTTTATCTTCAGTGTATATACCCCCACGGGTATATAGTGCAAGCAGCTTCTTAGTACATATACCCCCACGAGTATATAGTGTAAGTATCTTGATCAATTTTGAAAGCTTTGACTTTTTGCTTGAAATCATGGAATGAGCTTGAGTCTTTGTTGACATCATCAAAACCTTGAGATTGGAATGTGCTCCTACATTCTCCCCCTTTTTGATGATGACAAACAAGTGCGTCTGTGCAATATCTTTTGACGATGTTCGTTCTAGGCTTGCTTCTTGTTTCTCCCACTATGTCCAGCAACTCCCCATATCTAAACAGAGGCAAAACATTCTGCACAGAGAGATATTAGACAGCAAGCTCTTCTCCCCCTTTGTCATTAGCAAAAACGAAGGAGCTTTCAAAACCAAACAAAAGCAACATCGGCATACAAGACAACATATGATCAAGCATAGCATAATAGATTGTAATAAAAGTGAAGCAAACATACAAATGCAGTAAATAGTGGACGGTTACAGCTTAAAAACTTGAACAATAATCCGAAAAGAAAAACAATAAAAGCAACATAAACAAATATTTCCTAAACATCTTTATCGGACATATCCACGTCTTCTGCTTCTTCCTCTTCACTACCTTCATCATCTGCATCTTCTTCTTCAACAATCCCGGGGTTGGAAGGATGAGCGGTAAGGATAAGGTTGCGAAGTGAAGCAGTTGCCCTGGAGGTTTCTCGGTGACAATTCATAGTTTCCCGATGTTGGGTCATCATGGTGGTATAGAGAAACTCATTTGTAATACCCCCTTCGGGAACGGGATAGGCTTGGTTTGAGGCGGATCCTTCGCCTGCATACTTGTAAGTGCCGTCAACGTCTTTGATAATACCAGTGTTTTTAACAATGGTGATCTCATTTATCTCATTGATTGTTGGTTTCATCTTGGTGAATGGTTCCCTGTTAAGGTCCAAATCCGTCAACTCAAGGATTCTTAAAACCAGTCTAGCATAAGGAAGACGTGCCGACAGAGAAAGTTGTTGTTGAAGATGATACATGATTGTCAGAATCCAATTTACCCTTATCTTGTTTTTTATTGCAAAAAGAATCTGCATTTCCAGGTCATTGATCTGAGCATGATTCGAATCCTTCGGAATCAGCACATAGCATATTATGTAATGTAGCATCCGGTCCAAAACCGTCAAATTTTTCGCATAACAGAGCATGCGAGCCATTCGTTGATTTGCTACAACATTCTCCTTTGGAAACCTGCAGATTTGGTAATAGTATTCCATTTTGTTATAGTCAGACCACGGTCCTTCCACGTGGTTAACTCCTTTCCGGAGAAAGTAGCCAGAGAATGGAATTTTCAACTTCGCAGCAATATCTGTCAGATTCTCTTTCAAGAGGTAGTCTCGAACAGTGGTTTCCATAATGTGCTCATCGTCATCATTCAAATACACATATAACTTATTCAAAAATGCTTTAACCAAGTCATGGTAACAATTTCCAGAATCAGAAACAAACTTATTTATCTTCTGATATTTGAGCAGAGCAGGAAAATCAAAGGATGAAGCAGGAAAAGCCTTAAGGTTTACGTATTTTACCGGCAGAATATGACGGACACGAACCTTGAAATCTATCCAGCGTTTCTTGGTTGTCTCCATAGGAATGTTGTCTCCATCTGATGCAGAGTCATATTCAGGTAACTTTCCCTTGCCTTTGTGTGGTGATGCCATGGATGAAGTTTGAGAGATTCTGAGGGTTCTAGATTCTTAAGTTTTAGGGTTTGATGGAGATGAGAGAGATGGAGGAGAGGGTTTAATATGAGGAGTTATTTGAGTGGGTTTTAATGTTGGTTGGAAGTCCAAAAGTGTAGTCAAAGAAGAAGAAGAAGAATTCTTTGGATAGTGATTTGGATGTTCAAGAAAATATTAACCACACAAAAATAACACATTTACCACACTTAATTTTCCAAAATTTTAATTAATTTTTCGTTTCTGTTTTTTTGAAAATTTTAACAGTGTTAATCGGTTAACACATTAAAAAATTAATTTCCAAAATAAAAAGTATCAGTGTTAATCAGTTAACCCTATAGGTTAATCGATTAACACATTAAAAAATTAAGACAGGAGTGAAAAATTAACAGTGTTAATCGGTTAACCCTATAGGTTAATCGATTAACACACGCGAATTTTGGAAAAATTACTAAAAACAGAATGCACAAACATTGGAAAACATACATTATGCATACATAAACCAGAGAAAAGATCAGATATCACCTTCATCGAGAATCCCAAGTTCTCGTCGAATTTTGAAGAACGGTTCTTTCGCCAATGGTTTGGTAAAGATGTCAGCGAGTTGATTGTATGTATCGACGAAAGTAACATCTACATATCCATTTAGTACGTGATCTCGAAGGAAGTGATGCCGGATATCTATATGCTTTGTCCTTGAATGCATGATCGGGTTCTTTGTAATATTGATGGCACTTGTATTATCACATCAAAGAGGAATGCAACCGAGATCTACACTGTAATCGAGGAGTTGTTACTTGAGCCACAGAATTTGTGTACAACAACTTACTGCTGCAATATATTCTGCTTCGGCTGTACTGAGTGCTACACATGCTTGCTTCTTGCAGGCCCATGACACTAGTGCATTCCCGAGAATGTGACACGTACCACTCGTACTTTTTCTATCAGTCTTACATCCTGCATAATCAGCGTCAGAATAACCAATTAAAATACAAGTACTACCTTTTGGATACAATAATCCGACGTTCGTTGTTCCTTTGAGATACTTTATGATTCTCTTCACGACGGTGAGATGTGATTCCTTCGGACTTGCTTGAAAGCGTGCACACAAACAAACGCTAAACATAATGCTAGGACGGCTTGCCGTCAAATATAATAATGAACCGATCATACCTCGATATTTTGTAATATCAATTGGAATACCAGATTCATCTTGATCAACGTACGTTCCGTATCCCATAGGAGTGGACATCACCTTGCAACTATCCATATCAAATTTCTTCAACAATTCCTTGCAGTACATGGATTGGTTGAGGAATATGCCATCCTTTGTTTGCTTGCTACCGGAGCGAACGTTTCATCAAAATTAATTCCTTCCTCCTGGTTGTAGCCTTGTGCGACCAATCTTACTTTGTTACGAACTATGATCCCATTCTCGTCAAGTTTGTTCTTAAACACCCATCTCGTTCCTATGATGTGCTTGTTGTCCGGTCTTGGTACGAGACTCCAAACTTGATTTCTTTCGAATTGGTTGAGTTCTTCTTGCATTGCTACAATCCATTGGTCGTCGCCTAAGGCTTCATCAATCTTGGTAGGTTCAATTTGATACACAAAAGCCATGTTGAGACAAGCATCCTTAAGATTTAGTCGAGTTGCAACGCCTTGGCTAATATCACCAATAACTTTATCTATCGGGTGATCTCTATGCGTTCTCCATTCCTTCGGAAGATCTTGATGTTCTTCAATGAGTTGAGTGACATCTTCTTGTGGTTTTGCTTAATTCTTTGAAGTCTCTTCTTGTTGTTGTGAAGAACCTACTATATCATCATCATCATCCACAATAATATTATCCTCTTTCGAGGGGTTAGTCTCATCAAAAGAAACATGAATGGATTCTTCAATAGTAAAAGTTCTTTTATTAAAAATTCTAAAAGCTCTACTAGAAAGAGAGTAACCAAGAAATATACCTTCGTCGGACTTCTCATCAAACTTACTGAGATTGTCCTTATTGTTATTGAGAACAAAACATTTGCATCCGAATATGTGGAAAAATGCTATGTTTGGTTTCCTACCCTTGAACAGCTCATACGGAGTCTTCTTGAGAATTGGTTGAATATTGACACGGTTGCTTACGAAACACGCCGTGCTAACTGCTTCTGCCCAGAAATATTTAGGAAGATCCGAGTCGCTAAGCATCATTCTAGAAAGCTCCACCAGTGACCTATTCTTCCGTTCTACGGCACTGTTCTGTTGAGGAGTCCTTGGTGCGGAAAAATTGTGAGAAATTACATGCTCTTCGCAGAAATCTTCAAAATCTGAATTTTGAAATTCTCCACCATGGTCGCTTCTTATGGAGGCTATGGTGAGTGACTTCTCGTTTTGAATTTGCTTCGCATACTTCTTAAATGCTTTGAAAGCATCATTTTTCTGCACTAAAAACAATGTCCATGTGTATCGAGAGAAATCATCAACAATAACTAAAGCATAAATACTACCTCCGAAGCTTTTCGTTCTCGATGGACCAAAAAGATCCATATGCAATAATTGAAGTGGTCTTGATGTAGAAACCACTTGCTTGGATTTGAAAGTTGTCTTGGTTTGTTTCCCTTTTTGACATGCATCGCATAATTTACCCTTGATGAATTTTATCTTCGGAAGACCAACAACTAGATCATGCTTTATCAACTTGTTTAAATGCTCCATGTGAATGTGAGCAAATCTTTTATGTCAAAGCCACGCCTCGTTGTTGTTCTCCATAAGACATTTTACCTTCAAGGAAGAGTCATCAAAAGAGATCATAAAAATATTATTAGATCTTTTACCTTTTAGCAAGATGTCATGGGTGACTTCATGTTTTATCAAACATTCATCCTTTGTGAAGTTGATTCGGAACCCTTTGTCACACAATTGACTTATGCTAAGTAGGTTGTGTTTAAGGCCTTCCACATAAAGAACGTCTTCGATGATTGTACATGGAGGTGCACCAACGGTTCCAACTCCAAGAATTTTTCCTTTATTATCATCACCGTAAGGGACGTATCCTTTGGCCTTTAATGATAGACTTGAAAATTTGTTTATGTCTTCCGTCATATGCTTAGAACAACCGCTATCAAGATACCATTGAAGGTGAGAAAATTACTTAGAAGGGGGGGGGGGGGTTGAATAAGTAAGACTAAAAATCAAAGATTAGAACACAGATATTTTTATCCTGGTTCGTTGAAAACAACTACTCCAGTCCACCCTCTCAAGAGTGATTTGCCTTTCTCTGTCAAGGACTTAATCCACTATTTTAATCAAACAGATTATAAATAGTAACACCTAAGAACAACCGTTCTTAGTCTTCTCAAGAGCAACTGATCCCAACTGGATCCTCTTAAGGAAAACCTTTTACAAACAAAGTAAAACTTTTACAAGAGTAAGAATGCTTCTGATAAGCTGTTATCACAACAGTGATATTTCTCTTAAGTTAAGAATAAAGTTAAAGCAAAATAATATAATTAAGAGCTATGAAAGATTTGCTTTGAGGAGTGAATTTGCTAGAGATTCGATACTGAAGAAGATGGAGTGGACTTCTTTATATAGGCACTAAGATCCAAGAAGTCTTGTTACGTTGAAGGCTGTGCAGAAAAGCCTGAAGCCTTTTGTCTTCACATTGGAGGCTGTGCTGAAACAAGCCTGATGCTTTTTGTCTTCACTTGCAGAAAACTTTCCTCAGAATGGAATGCACAGATAAAACCTTTTTGTCTGTGTCCTTGTGTCTAGCACAAAATAGGAAAGAGCTGTTGAGAAAAACCAACGTACATATTTAAATCTTCTTCAAAGTAAGTTCAGCTTTCAACATTAGAATCTGAATCTTCAGAGTCTCCAGACCAAGGATCATCTGGATCTTCAGAGTCTTGAATGTTCTTCAGATTGAGCTGAATCAGAGTATGTGCAGCTAGTGTGCTTGAGCGTGTAAATCCTTCAGAGCAG